>JAVSBS010024456.1:8804-68325 GCA_033124195.1 Coracias cyanogaster | reverse complement strand
CTCTACGTGCTCACGCATCCTTGCAGGATCGAAGCCTCTTCATTCCTGTTGGTTCTCATACAGAGAGAGATGCACGTAATTAGCTGCTTTAACCTCATGCTTCCCCACTGCTCAGCCATTATTCTGCTGGCTGGTGGCACGGCTCTGAAGGCTCCCTTCCCCTCTTGTCACCCCGCATGGCAGCTGCAGCTGGGCCACCTGATTTGTGCTCTGCCAGCCCCTGGGCCTCAGGGCTCTGCTGCAGGGGCTGATAGAGGCTATGGGCAGGACCCGCAGCCACAGCTGGAGCCTGTGCCCCCTCCTCGCTCATGTGACCGATGGCAGCTCCAGTGCTAATAAAATAAAAAAAATTCTGCTTGTTATTTCTGTCCCAATATTTGAGCTCCTCAGACATCCTTGGACAAAACACACCAGCAATTGGCAGGCTCTTGCTAATCCAAGGGAACCTTTCTGCATGGGCCTCTGCTTTCTAACCTGAGACTTACTTTAATTATCCATTATTTTGGCTTCCTCCCCATGAGCCTCTTGCTGAATGCATTGTGCCACCCAGCATATTAGTCAATCATCGCAGCTTATGGAGTGCTATACTTTACATCTTGGCTTCGGTGTCATTCATGTGCACCGAGTGGAGACAGCAAGCAGTTTTAAGACGCTGGGTAGATTTAAGCATGCTAGGGCCTGTCTGTCCCTATAGTAAATAGCTTTGCTGACATTTAAGCTGCACATGGCTTGATGTTAGGTCAAACAAAAATGTCACACTATAATCACTTTTTAAATAGCTGTTTCCGGCTCAGTTAGTACTGTATAGTTCCAGAAGAGAATGCACTTACAAGCTGACAGAGAGAAAGAAGAACTGTCTGTATAGGGTGTTTGCCTAATCCCATCCCTGCCCTTGCCTGTCAGGCTTGGAGGCTTCGTTTGTTTAAAAAAAAATAATTGCGTATACAATTTAATGCCACTGTACTTTTCAGCTGGGCAGACTCTATAGAAAACTCATGAATAACTTCTGGGGAGAGCCCTTTGATGTAGCTATGAGGGGTTTGGATGGCCCAGGGGGGACCCTGCCCTCAGCAGCATTTGGGGCTGATACTGTGTCTTGCAGCACCGTGCCACTGAGACTCTGTTGATGGGAGGAGACACGTAGGTAAAATCCTAATGAACTTACAGCTGAAAGTGTGAGGGTTTTCACATTCCCTGATACCACTCTTTCAATTAGGCTCTGCCTCTGAACCAGCCTATGGAGGACATGGACCACAGGGGAAGCCATGCAAGACTAACTCCCTCTCTCAGCCACCTCAGTTTGGTTTGTGACTGTCTCGGTATGGTTTCATTGAGGCTCTGCCATCCCACCCTGCCTTAAGTGGGCACTAACATTCCCAGAGGGCACAATGATGGCTTGCCACAGGGCACAGCAGTACTCCTCGGGCATGTAGACCTCCAGCCACTTGGATGGAGTGATGGGTCAGAGCACCTTGTGGTGAGGCTGAGGTGTGTATGTGGCTTTCTTCTCTGCAGCCCAAAATAGCTGGAGGGAACACCTGCACCTCACCACTTGGAGGCATGTCTGAGGTGGCTCCTCTTACTAATCCTACTTTCTCAAAATAAACCATGTGTGAAATGCTACCCACTTGCAGCTTTTGTCTTTGCCACACAAGCCCTCCTGGGGGCTATGAGCTATTTGTTTTGTGGCAGTGGATGGCAGTAATCAGATGGTGACAGGTGAAGTTTTCCATCGTGGAGCAGTTGCAGAAGGCAAAGCATGAGAGATCTACAAAGGTGAATGACAGTGCATGATCTTTTGACCCGGTGGAACGATGTTGGAGAAACTACAGAAACCTGTTAGGTACTAAAGCAGTCTCATCATCAGTTTAGCAGGAAGGAGGACACCAGCCTTTCTTGACTTCCACTGTAACCTTTTTCTTCTTAGTTTGATCTCTGGCTCTATTATATCTAACAAGCTGGGATTCTAACAAGGTGCAATAGATGTGACTGAATGACACCATGAGAGTTGAGCCCAAGCCTTGAACACCCCTGACTGCTGCTTCACAGAGGCTGCTGACCCTGTCTTGTAGGTCTTACTTGTAAGTCCTTTCCTTTCCTGATCAGGCAAGAATGGTGACTCCAGCATGAGTGTGTCAACATGAGGATTTTCTGCTATGTTGATTTTCCTCAGTATTCTGAAACAAGGTGTATGCCATACTTTTTAAGTCGAAGAGCAAGTTTATTCCTGTACAGATATATTTCCAAGCTGCGTTTAGACAGTAAGCAGTAAATCTTCACATATTCCTCATTTCATGTCATAGTTACAGCAGGTGGTGGCTACTGTCTAATCACATAACAATGAACATGATAGATGAGCAAAACATCTTCCACATCCAGACTGCGGAAGGTGAGCTTTTGCCAAATGCAAAAGTTACAAACTATGGAGCACTATGAAGAGGGAGATGGGAACAATATTATAGCCTCCAAGAGGCAGGGAAAGGTAATCCGTTGTTTACAACGACCCAGCATTTCGTAACCCAGAAGTAACTCCTGTTACACCTCGAATTTGTATCAGCAAATCCATTTTTGTTTAGGCATGTTGTAACAACTGGGGTTGGCTGCACTCTGCTTCACCACTGATGTGAAAGGCAAGTGGTCGCAGTTGCTTGCAAGCTAGGGGGCTGGTGGAGAATTCATCCTGACTAGGAGATGGGTAAGGAAGAAACAGGGGGATGGATTATATACAGTGTACAGTAAATGTGTGAAAAATGACCATGCATTCAAAATCCAACCACTTCTTCCTTTTTTAAGCCATCCACCAGTACAAAGAATGAAACGGGGCTAGAGGAGCTAACTGCGGGTGAGCGTTCCTGAGAAAGCAGAAAAAATGGCATGCACTGAAAAACAAGTGCTGTGATTTATGGTCTTATACACATTCACTGGCCAAGAGGACTCATGCTGGGTTCAAATAGAGACTTTCTAAATACAAGTTTACGCTTTGTGTTGCAGAGCTCTTCTTAAAAAACAATGCAGAGTAAGGGTGGGCAATGGTGATTTTGTTACATGTTGCATGTAAAATCATCCTGTATGCTATGATGAACCATCAATGAAATGCAGTGTTTAGAATTGTAAGGTATCCCCCTTTGTTTTGTCTGCTCATCCTCAAATAAAGACTTAGAGAGCTCAGGCGTGGAAAGTTTTCTTCAATTTTGCAGCATTTAAAATGCATTAAGGTATTCAGCTGAAAGACACTTTCTAGGAAATCAGAATTTAATAATTGAATGTTATATCAACCATGATAGTTATCCTTTTTTTTCTCGTTAAAAAATACTTCACTTCCTTTCTATTGTACAGCACATACACAATATTCAGTAGTATGTGATTAGTAGCCATGTTCATGCAATGTCACACATCATTCTTGTTAATGAAGATCTCAGAATCACGTAATGGTTGAGGTTGGAAGGGACCCCCAAAGCTTACCTCATCCAGCCTCCCTGCTCAAAGCAAGGTCAGCCAGGACAGGTTGATCATAAATCCTCAAAGATTTTTAAAGCTAAGACCTGAGCCATGTACTATTGAAATTCCCAGGGATTTTTCAGTGTTAGGAATTTTCTTCTGAGGTACTGCTGCTTTTCATATCTTGTATTTTTCATATGGGAAATCTAATAAGGTAGTATCAACCTAAATTTCTTCTGTGCAGAAGAATACGGATTTTAACTTACCTGCCTTTTAAACTAATGTTCTTTTTATAAGGCAAATATGCAGACTCTCCTCCCTACTCCCCCCTCCAATTAATTTGGGTGCTTGGTCTTGAACATATTTTATATTTTAATGCAAATTTATAATCAATCTACAGGTTGTATGGACATATCTACACAGAAGTCATGCTTTTTTGTAGAGTGTGTAAATCGGGTTTTTTGACTGAGTACACTGGCTGATGTTACACATGTCTTCCTAGGTGCAGTTGCGCTTCTGCTCTGTGAGAATATGTATTTTGTTTATTACTGTTTTGCTAAGAGTAAAATTAGGGAATGTATCTGGAAGCAAAGGAGCAAGATCCTTGTCTCTGAGTATGAAGGTGGCACATCACGCGTACCAAGACTCAAGAAAGCATTTCAAGACTGCTGTTAGTTGCAATACCCCAGTGCGAGGCATCCTGATAAACTGTTCTGCAGAATTGTTCCACTGCAGGGCACTGACAGGTCGGTGTGGTGTCATTAGGAAGATGACAGCAATGCTTGAACGATGATTCAACATGAGAAATATTCACTGCTTTTTGGCTATTTGGAGGATTTTTCCAAACAATGCTACAAAAGGATCACATTATAAAATTATTGGGGTGAGATCTGTAATTGTCTTCGATAATGTAGTTGGCTGGAGTTTGTAAACTAGTTACTGTGCAATTCACAGTAAAACCTACCCCAGTGAAATGTCTGTATATTGACTTCTTTGTCTAGCTGCTTTTTTTTGGTTAATAGGTTTGATTTTTACAAAGCTTGTCAGTAAGATGCTTGCTGTTTCAAAGTTCTGGATTTTTTTTTTTTTTTTAGTATGTGAACATTTCAATCAAATCAAATATGACAGCTTAAAGAGGTGCAGATGGCTGTCGAGCTAGAGAGGACTGGCTGTCTAAATTAACTAGTAGAAAGGGGAGTCTTCTGCTTGGCTGACTGAAGTTCAGCTCTGCTAATTTAGTAATGGCTTTTTCCTCAAACTCAGTTCATGCCTTAAAGTTTTGTACCTTCCCTGATGTGGATTGTGACTCTACTAATGGTAAGCATTTTATTTTTTTTAAAGTTATTCTAAGGGGCAATTGTAAATCCTCCCCCCTGGATCCCTGATTCAACAAGTATTTTGGATTTTTCCTTTCCACGCTGAGGTGTGAGTTACGCGTTGTTATTTGACTTTCTCTTGTGAACAGTCTGCTATAAAAAGGAAAAAATAAGCATGTGCAGAAAGGTAAAAGATAAATCCTCGCTTTCCCACAAAGCTTATTTTCTGTGATCTAAAATTTATTTCCTTTTAAAAAAAATTTCAATTTTCGTTTTTCTTCAAATCTTTTTCCTTTTTTATTTCCTTTTTTTTTTTCAGTTTGCCCCCCCCACCCCCGCTTTTTTTTTAAAAATTTCCTGTTCCCTCATAACTTAGCTCCTAGCAGCTATATTTTCAGGTGAGTGTTTTAGGTAGATACTATTCTGAAAGGAAAAAGTGTTCTGCTCAAGAAAAGCTACAAAACCTAGTTTGTCAGCAGAGGAAAAAATGTTAGTCTTGCTCTTCCCTGTTCTTACATCAGGAATGTTTTAGTGCCCAAACTAGGAGGCTAAAGTACTATCAAGCATCAATATTTCAGGTAATTGAATTCAGTTGTTTGTGATTTTTTTTGAGGTCATTGCATGATAATTAAGGGCTGCTCTTGGATTTTAACTTTTTATTTTTGAAATATGAACTCTTTTTTTACACAGATTAATTGGACATTGGTTTTATTGTGGTCAATGGCCAAGAAACTCCATTTATAATTAAATTACACATTTAGATATCAAGTTACAACTCCATTTCGTGCAAGTTTTTGCTTTGAATTTGTGACTTGCCGCATATGAAAAGGGAGGACCTTCCACAGCAAGTGTCTGCCATAAGATCCCATATTTCACTGCTGTAAAGTGCTTGCACGGCAGTGTGCATCTTCCCTGCTGGAAGCCCATTCCTCTTCAGGGAGTCCTTAGACCCACAGAAATGTTTTCTTTGCCTCTGAACGCCGCTGTGAGAAACAGGCTGTGCTGCACCAAATACAGTCTCTTGGCATTAGTTTGAACTTTATTCTGCTCATTTTTTCTGTTTTCTGCATGGAAACATTTGAGAAAATGTTTCTGTTGGTTTCTTGGCTGCGATATTCCTGAAAAATAGTAGATCTTCCATGACTTGCAAAACGTGGAAATGTGAGTTTCAATGAACAGTTGGAAGCAGTGCCTCCAAAACTTTGTTTGCAGGTGTTTTTCAACAAGTCAGCAAAGCAGGGAAAATGCCACAGTCACGGTCTGTGATGAACACAGATCAGATACAAGTTGGGCAATACTCACAGCTTTTCTTAAACAATCCACTGTCAAAAAATATTCCAGAAAATAGGTGTTATGTAATTTTTAATCATAAATTTGTGAACTGAACAGTTCACAACAAGAAAAAGCAAATGTGTCACTTTTAAAATACACTCACTGGAAGTCATTTTCAATTAATCAGCCTTGCAAAAATAGCTTATGAAAATGATTATGAAGTTCACAGCTGCTATAGCTGGGTGTGATAACTGAAAAAAATATTTATCTTCAAATCAACAGAGTACTTTGGACCCAGGGATTTCTTTTTTTTTTTTAATTAAAATGGGAAGTTAGGTTATGAGCTATCATTCCTAAGTTAAATAAATCTTTCTGAAAACATACTTTTTTTTCTCAATTCTATCTCTATTTTTTCATCCAAAACTATTTGTTGGATTTGACATAAATTCTTCCATAGTTTCAACATGTGTCTGCTACTACTGACAGATAAACTCCATAGGTAAAAAAATAACTCACCCTAAAGCTATCACGTGCATGTGAGAAATCTATCTATTGCTTAAACAACAGCAATGGTTAAAATTACAGTCAATTTATCACCCAATCCTGTGACACAAAACCATGCTATCGTTTTAAAGAAGGATATGTATGTATATGCTCTGCTGTTTGCTTTTCAATTGCCCATTGCTGCTGCTTGATCAGGAAGTTTAATCATGGAGACAGTCTCCCAGACCCGGCGAGTAATTAATTGCTGTAACTTGTGTGTGCCTTTGTGAAGCCCGAGTGTGCCTGCAGATAAACAACTAATTAACACTTTTATACAAGTGAAATGGATTTCCAATTACTGCTATCTCCCCCCTCCCCCCTATCTTCACATGCATTTTGCTTAGGCAGTAGAGGTGCCTCCTGGCTTACCAAACCAGATAGCCTTGTCTTTCTCCCACCACCCCTCAGAAGGGGTTTAATCCAAGTCAGGCTGCTGAGCTGCTGCACCTGCCCTTGTGCTGCTGGGCCGGTGGGAGAAGCCTTTTGGAGGACAGAATGAGCTTTTTATATAAAACAGAGGAATCATAAGGAGCATTTGGGCAAGAACAGCTGTAATAGTTTATAACTAGGTGTAACACTGCCAGAGGGTCTGTACTGGTGTTAAGATTCTACAGAGGAATCCCAGGTCACTAGATCAGCTCAGGGGACTAAAGGGAAAAAAATGTGGCCAGCAGCATCCAGTGTATATGGGCACAAATGGGGAAATCTAGAGGAATCTGTGACATGGTGTATTACAAGCGGCATAGAAGTGCAAACTAGTCCTGTGACCTGCTTATCTGCAGAAAGCTGGGACTCGATCCAGCCACTTTGATCCTCTGAGAAAGGAGGGAATGCATCATCATGTACAGCTAATTTGGTAGAGTTCACCTAGAGTACAGCTGCAGTCCTAATGTGGGCCAGGCAGCGTGACCCTGCTGCTGTGCGGGAAGAGCTGCCCTCCTGCCCGAAGCACGGTACTTCTCTTTGACAGCCGAGTGCCTTTCCACAGGGCAGGATTTTTGTCTTCAGAGCTGCTTTAAGGAAAAACTAAATGTCTTGCACTTCTTTTGCTCCAGAGAGGGACCCACCTCTTGAGCACAGTAGTCCTCTGTTTCCACTGATGTGTTTGGAAATCTTTACAGCATTGCATCGGAGCCAGTGCTACTTCGATGCTTTATTTCTCAGAGACACAGCGAGTATGGAACATATTACCTTACTGGGGAAAATCCTGACTTGGATTATTGCTTTGGCACTTTGCGAGTGGTCTTCTCACACTGTATCCCAAAGTGCCTCATGGGGTAATAAATTACATTACCCACAATTGGTATGACCTCAGTAAGATCCACCTACAGCCAAGAATAGCTCCATGTTACTGTCAGTTAATTAGTGGTGATATTCGTTAGCTGAGCAAGTGAGAGCCAGGAACCTATCCTTTACTCTTTGTGGCCGGTGTCATGGCATGGCACAAAAGCCATCTAACCAGTCACTAGCAGCTGGCGGAAGAGAGGTTAGATATTCCCAGAAGTTCATTCCTCTAGCCCATGAGAGTGGCGTGGCACATACGCAGTCACCCTTGCATGCACACTGCATGCATGGTCACACCTGTGGTTGTCATCCCACCTTCCTGCAAGCATGACCTAAGATGCTGTCACCTTAAGCTATGAACTGCTCTGAAATTAAATCTTAACCCTGTATAATCTGATGGAGGGGGCTCCCCAATCCTGCAGGGTGGTGCCCGCTAAGTTCAGGCTAAAGCTTGTTCCTGAGGCATAGGGAGACTGGTGTGTCTAAGCACACCCAGCATATTAATATAGCATTAGGCAAATCCAGCTAGGTTGTATGCTGCCTCTTCGTGGGCCATCCAAAGAGCCTTTCCGGGAACAGGAATCAAAGTGGCCATATTCTGACATGGAGTGAAAAAGATATCTCTGCTTGTGCAGCCTGACATTGTTAGTGCCCAGCCTCAATTCTTGCAAGCCTAAGTGACAAACTGAGACACAGGCTGGAGAGCTGGAGGAACAGCATGCAGCTTCTTGTGCCCCAGAAGGAAAAGCCTGTGCTGCCCTTCTATCTGGAAATGCTGGGGTGGGTGCTGCTAGCAGCAAGCAGGGGGGTTGATGGTGCTCTCCATCCCACACACATCACAGCCAGTGGCCAGCGCTGCCCTTCTGGCTGAATGCATCCTTCCCCTGCAAACAGAACTGGAGCTTGAGGAGGATTTTGATCTTGATGTGATTCTGTGATTCATGTGAAAGGCAAGCAGAGAGCATGACAGGGATGTGTGTGAGCCTGAATGCAGCTGTCAGTCTCAAGATTTCACAGATATGCAGATGTGCTCTGATGGACATCCTCCTGAATGCTAACATTCTTGGTCTTTCTGCTCCTTGCCAACTTTTGACACCTCTCTGACAGTCTACAGGGCTCTTTGGTATCACTCCTTGTTCCATTCAGAGTTCATCCACCTCTCTTAACCCCCTTTACTCTGTCAGCAACCTTCCTCACCCTCCACAAACAGTTCCCTCCTACAGCTTTTTTTTTTTTTTAACATATGAAAAAAGTCTTCATGCTTTTCCCTCTCCTCCTCCACTCTGCCCCACACCACATATTCTGGAAGTCACCTTCAGACCACACTGGAGTGTTACCTCTATTGCCCAGGGCTGGGATCATGTTACAGCTTTCCTCTTCTCACTAAAGATGTGTGCTCTGATTTGAACTTCTCCAAAGTTCAGAGATGTTTGGAATCTGGGATTTTGGCTTGGACACCTCTTGGTGCCTTGTGTCGGCATCTGGGAGCTGACAGAACTTGTTTGCAGCGGTGACAGTCAGGCCTGCAGGATGCAAGTGACCAAGAACAAAAAAAAAGAATTAAAACTGGTCCCACAACGAATTGCATGGCCTTTGGAGACATATCAACACCTCTTTCTTTTCACCCAAGCCACAGTGGCTGCTGGAAATCCCAACAAGCAAGCAGGTTTCGGGAGGGTAGGTTCACATATCCTGGCCTGAAAGTACATACTTTCATATTCTTGCTTTCCCTGCAAGGCGGCAGGCTAGGAGAAGGTGGTGGAGAAGGTCCTCACAGAGAGATAACCCCATTTGGCAAGTGGCTGCTTTCCCTTTGCACTGTCTCTCGGGAGGCTGGGCTGCAGAGGAGAAGAGGTAATGGGCAGACCAAGTGGGTTTTGCTTTTTCTTTATTTTACAAGAGTAGGGTTGGACAGCTTGGCTTTGCCTCCAGGTTGGGACTAAACACGCACAGGCTTGGGGGAAGAAGATGAGGCTTGTTTCAAAGCCCTTATTAAAGCGCACGCTGTGTTCCCCTCCAGGCATCATGGCATCACATCTCTGGGTAATCTGGCATCACATCTCTTGGGGTTACGCCTGCCACTGCTGGGGGTTGCACGAGAGGCTGCCCATGGCTGTGCTCTCCCCATGCCCCCAACCCACCTCTCAGGGAGGGGGGTCCGCAGCACCAGCTCGGTGTCTGGGCAAGCCTCCATGAGACTGCCGGGTGTCAAAACAAGCAGGGCTGTCATTTTCTCTCCTTCTGCCTGCAGGAACCGAAAGCTTCCTTCCTGCCCTTTCCTCCTGGCAGAATACAGACAGCTGAGAGGAGTCAGTGAGGGCAGGGAGAACCATCAGCCCCCGCAACGCCCTGCTAGGAGAAAGCTGTTGCGGCCCAGGCTATTTTTAACCTGTTTTTGTTGCACACAGGCAGTCGCGTCCCCTGTTACTTTCTTCCTTCTGTGTGTCTCTGTGTGTCTTTGGAACTCCTTCCTGCTACCGTGAGATGTGTGAACTATATATGGCCTGGGAAATCTGTGGCAGGCAGTATTTTTAAACCCTTCAGACCTCCGGTTTGTAGGCTGCTGTGACGCAGTTTATCCGACTTTGCAAGTTTCTCATGGGAATGCGGGGTGCCCGGCAGCAGCCGGCAGTGCTTGGCTGTTTATTTTTTGCCCTCCACGATGCAACCCTTGGGGCTTGGGCTGACATCTTGAGACCTGGGAAGCAGCAGACCTTATGTGTGCACAGGGCTGGGTTTAAGCCCGGCTGTCATCATGGTGTGGCTTGATGGGTGTCAGCTGCAGGTCTGTGAGATGAGGTGACTTTTCCAACTGGCCAAGTGTAGCCATCAAAGCTGGCGGGCTGGGCACAGGAAGGACCTCCCTAAATACCGTCCCTCCTACAAAACCTATGTCTCAGCTCAAAGTCCCTGTTTATACCTTCTGTGGAAACAGTGTCACTTAGTAATATTTGGAAGTTAGCCCTGCCAGTGTGTTTTGGTTTGGTACATCATTCAGTCCCCCAGGACCTGCCCTATAACCTCAGTGCCCTTCTGCGAACACAGTAAGGAGGCTTATGGAGGGTGGTGTGCTGCCCCTGAAAGGCAGTGTCTGCAAAGGCTGAGCATCCAGCTGGCTCCCATGGGTTTTCTTCATGCAGCTTGTGCATAGACAGGACAGCACTCTAGCAAGGCAAAAGCACAAGGTGGGGAAAAGAAGTGGTGCAGAAGATAATATCAAGTTCACTGGATCGGCTGATTTAAAGAAAAGCAGTGGAAGGAACATAAGTCCCAACATAAGTCCCAAGGACATCAAAATCTGATGGAAGGTTGAGGGGAACACGTTTACAGTGATGAAACCCTGGTCAATAGATATCTGGTGCAGGAAAGGCTGAATAAAAATACAGGAAGAAATATTTGGAAGCAAATCCTTTAACTGGCTCCACTTACCCAACAAACCTTTGTTTTTTCCCCTCTTCCACAGCTAAAATTCTCCCTGAGCAGGTGCTGCTGGGGACAAGAAGTTTCCTTATGAGATTTTTTTTGCATTGCCACCCTTGAATTTCTGATTTATATTCAAATGAGAGAAAGTAAAATGTTGGCTTGAGATTCTTTGATGAGAACATCTTGTCCAAAAACCTTTTTTGAGCATTTTCACTGTGGGAAAAGACTGGAGCCACTTGTAGTGTCTACAGCATGAAAATTCATTTTTCTCATGATGGTGTGTGTATTTTTGCTGAACTTCTTTCAGAAGATAAATAATATGTTTTATTCATTCACACCCTTGTAGATTAAAAATTATCTTGATCAGATTTTCTTCTGTGAGAAAATTGTTTTTCCTTTGTGTCTTTTTCTTTTAATATTTATGATGCATATAGACTCAAACTAAATAAACACTATCTGAAGCGTCTTATACATGACTTTACTATTATAGAAGAATGAAATTGCCTGCAAGCATGTAATATATTTACAAATACATTTGTGTTCATTTATAAATAAGTTCTTTTACCTACTATTGTCATTCGTACTCCTATTTTCTCAGTAAGAATCCTAACTCTAGCATGAGGAAGTTTAAATCTTTGGAGTGCAGTCAATTCCCATAGATTTCTGTGTGGTTTGGACCAGACCCTTCTAAAAGCTAATTTTATATGAGATGCTGGGTTCTAGGTTCATGAAAGTAACTGTAATTTGTGAAGATTATCCTTTCAGGCTTTAAGGATTTACACAGTTTAAGTTATGCTTAGTCAGTGTTTATACAGCAATAATCTGACTTCTGTACTGTTTCATTCAATTTATTTTAATGGCTAATAAGGCACAATGTTTCAGTTTGCCAAAAAGTGAAGGGTCACAGATATTATCAGAAAACCATTGATTTTGGTAGCATGACACCAGTAGTATTATGGAGGAGGCTAATTTCTCAGGCCCAGTTGGACCACTGTAGGAAAGCCTCTGTGTTCAGGAAACAGCTTTTCATGGGTGATTAACTCCTTGGATTTATAAACATTTCGGTAAAACAACACCAGGGATGTGAGTTTAGTGGGATTAAAAGAAAGCATGAGATGTGTTTATCACCAATAGGTAAGACAAAGGAGGCAGATAAATCCTCATGACTCCACTGGTGAGACTTACCCCCAGGAAGGACTTAGGAGCCTGGTGATGTTAGTAAAGATATACTCCCATTCAGTAAATAAAATTTGGGGTAAAATTTTTTCAGAGGTGGAATATTAGATGAGATAGAGCAAGGATTTTTATTTTGCTTTGTGAGTGTTATTTTCCAAGTAGATGTTTGCTCATGAAAACCAGGGTTTTTCTTAACGTGGCACCATATCAAAACTTGGCTCTAATGGTCTTCTTTCTATCAGAGAAGGCCTTCGTTTAAGCACACACATCATTTTCGAATCAAAATGGTTTTATCATTCCAGGCATACTTTCCCAAGTGTTCCCATGAAATGCAGTGGTCAGTGGACTTTTAATTCTGCAGATGGCAATTAAAAAACAAGGCCTAAGAGGAAGTTCATTTCTGGGCAGTAAGAGTGCATCGTGGGTGGCCATAGACGCCACAAAGCCTACAGCTTCAGCCACCTGAGAAATTAAATAATGAACCCTGACTGAGGAAGCTTGTGGGCATTACATCATACACATAAAAACAAAAAATAGATTTATAGGGCACATGGGTGGCTGTGACATCACCAGCAGCCAATCTAGGAGTCTCAGCTATATCCAACAGATTAATGCCCTTTAATACCATTTTTTGTAGAAGGGGATCCCACAAACCTACCTTTCTGCTTTGGATTTCTGTTTTTTGGTTGTTACCACAGACTGACTGTGACATATTGACTCTGGGCTGAATTGCCTAAGCTGCAGCTGTATGGGGTGTGCTTTGCGCTGGAGGCATAGGATGTGCGCTGGGTGTTTTTCCAAACAAGTGTAGCCCTGAAGAGATGAACTGCTGCTGCAATTTTAACAGGGATTGGTAACGGTCTCAAGGGGTTTCTAGAGATGTGATGTGCTTGAAATATTCTTGTATGGTGGTGCTGGCTGCTCAGAAGTTGGGTTAGGGCTGTTCTATTTCAGAAATTACCCTGAAGAGTTACTAACAATCTGAAACACAATTATCTGAGAAAAAGAGTATTGCCTAATACAAAATCTTGAGCTTACAGGAGTAGCTAAGTAGCAACAGAGCTGCAGCCAACAGTGGCAGAGGGCATCACTGTGGTGGTCCTTGTTGGAAATGGTGAAAGGAGAGCCCTACGATTGGCTTTGAATAAAGGAGGAATCACAGTAAGTATCAGATGATTTTGCAAAGAGAAGGGCAGCAGGGCTGATGAGCCACAGGAATAGCTGCTGGGAAAAAGAGGAAGCACACAGGAGGCAGTAGGATCCTTGTGAACAGCCGTTATTCCTCAGAGTCTGGGCCTCCATGTACGCAAAGGCAACTGTAGGGTCCTTCTGAGTGTAACCCATCTCCGTTTCTTTAGGCTCTGCAGCTCCTCCCTCACCCCCAAATCCACCCCTCACCTCAGGGAGTGGGTTGGACCACGACCAGTTTATATCCCTGAAAAAGCACCCTCTGCACACTGACCCTGGGCAGTCTCACTGAAAGCATCTCTGAGCTTTCTTTAATTAAAACTTTGATTCAGGCTCAAGCAAGAGAAAACAAACATTGTCCTGTTCCAGTGTTCAGATCCCTCAATGCAAGCCAGATGTCACAGCTGGTTCATACAACTGCTCTCAGTGTGGTAGCTGTGACCTCCTGCCGCACGCTACAGAAGGGCAGCAGCCAGGGATGAGCTCAGTAGCTGTCTCGATGCATCTTGCTTTCATATTTAGTCTCAAAATATGTTTCCTGGTCTTGATATTCCCACACCTCTCTCTCCTTTCTTTTTTTCTTCCTCTTGCTTGGCACATAGTGCAGTACCCAATGAGCACAAAGAAGGAAAAAGAAAAAGAAAAAGAAAAGAGGAAAGGAAAAAAGCCTGCGTCCCTTTGTTTGTTTCTAAGGCAACAGGTAGGAGATGCAGAGCACTGGCATCCTCCCAGCTGCACGCCCACAGTATCGGGGCTGCTCGGTGCCCCACGGGGACTGGTGGGAGGCTGTCTGTCTGTCAGCACAGGCGCTGGGGTAATGGTGTGAAACAAATAAGCCTCACTCGTGCTCCCATGTCAGCCCTTTGTGCGGGGCTCCCAGCATGGTTGCCCAGTCACCGGCTCTGCTTGCTGGGTGACTGGAGGCAGACGAGCAGGCAGGCAGGTGAAAAATGTGTCTCGGGTGGCCTCTGATGCCAACCTAAAGGCTGATGGACATTTAAAACAACAAGACTTGAAATAAATTACTTCCTCCTCCCAGGGTTACAGCTAGGGCATGCAGGAAGAAGAACAGGATTATCACTTCAGGAAAGAGAAGATGCGTTTGACAGTTACAAATTTTACTGAAATAGATAAAAGAGAAGGCTTTTCCTTCTGTTTTTTCCTTCCATCTCTGAACTTTCTTTACATGCCTCCATTTGTCATAAACGATCATCACGGGAGGACCCATAAAGCTGGGGTCACTGTCCAGTGACAGGGGCAGTAGGACACTCAGATCAAGATGAGTCAAAGATGGGCAATGCTGAACCCAGCAGAGCTGTGGAGGCACTGTGGGGACCCTCCAGGACCTTGTGGGTACAGTTAGGGGCATCAGCTACAGCAGAAAGAGACTTGTGGAGAGGTCCTGCCCCCGCCTCAGCAGGAGAGCAACCTGAACATAAAATCCCTGTTGCAGTGTCTGCTCAGTAATGCTTTTCCAGCCTTTCTACCAGATTAGTGCTGGGAAACATTTTCATACAGATAGGTTGCTTTGAGCTAGGCTGCTGGAAAATAAAGGAACATGGCAGAAGAATATAAAAGTTGTGATCAAAATGTGACAGAGGTTTCTGAGACAAGAAGAGATTTACTAGAGGCAGCCAATGATGGCATGGCCCTTCCCTGCCTTTTCTTCTCTTTCTGGTGGGGGGGCATGCTCCTGTGCCGTATGGCATGGGCTAGGCAACCAGCCCCAGTCCTACAGGCTGAGTATGGCATCATGACTTGTCTCACTGATTATGACTTTGGTGCTCCCACTCTGACTTTTCCTGGGTGCTTTTGAAGGCTACAGTTAAGTTATTTGGAAAGGTTTCATTGAGCTCACTAATCTCCATTTGCTCAAAAACATCGAGTGTCCAAGTTCCCATTGTCTTCAAAACTAACCAGACTTGCAGAAGGCTCTGCAGAATTTATTTCTGAAGTTTTCTGAAATACTAAGCATCTGACCTGTCTTCCTAGCTGTTGCACTAAATTTCAGGAAAAGCCCAAGCAGTATCCTGAACACTTTAAAACAATAAATTTAGCTTCATCTCACTCCAGTTGATGTCAGCAGAACCACTGGTGCCTGAAAGAAAACCAAGTTGTTTGCAGGATCCATAGAAAATGCAGGAATACTATGTCCAACAATAAACAATTGCAATTGCCGGGTCATCTATGACAACAGAAATGATGCCATAGTTCAAAGTCCCAGTCCCTTTCATAAGCTACAATAGGAGCTTCTCTGTAGGCAGGTATGTTGCAAACCTAAAATTATTGTCAGGGAAGTCCAGTGGAACTCTGCCACAGAGTGACAATATTTCTTTCCTAGATTATGGTATTAAACTTAAATTTGGAGCTAATAAATCACCTCTTGCTCAGTCTAGTTGAGTCTTCGATATGTCATAATGACTTTTCCAGGCAGAGTGAGTTAGGTATAGTAGTGAATAATGGTCTGTAAATTCTCTGAGACTACATCTGTATGCATGTGTTTGGCTATGGCTGTCTGTCTGGAAGGTGTGAAGCATGTGTGTGAGTACTGCAGGGGATGTTTAATGAAAACAGCAGCAAGAAACACAAGTACCGTCTATGAGATGGTTGCAGAGATCCACCAGCACTGCTGCACGTACCTGCTGTTCTAAAAATTGCCTGTCATATACAGGCAATTAGATTCAAAAATAGATTTACATCTAGATACCCAATTAACCTTTCAGGAATAGACAAAACCAGCAGGATTTCTCACTATACTTACTTACCATTTTTGAAACATGTAGGATAGTTAACAAGTAATTCTTGGAGCAGTAAAACTTTGCTTGGTTTAGAACAGTTTGCTTTTCACAGAAAAGTAAGGCCTTCTAAATTAACACTAAAAAGACATACTTAAAAAGGTTTTTTGAAACTCTTTTAGGCCAAGTTGCTTGGATTTGCATATTTGAAGAAAGTACACAACATGATTTTATTCCAGCTCCAGAGAGGGTTTAGGAAGCATCTTGAAAAAGATCATAGATGAGAACTCCCATTCATTGGTATATAACATAAAATGTTATCAGTTGGGTTTTTTCGGTGTTTTTTTCTATTTTACATTTGGAAGATAATGTGTCCCAGATCTGTTGTACTTCATCTTTCTGTATATCCAAGCTCTTTGTTTCTGTGCATCTTTCATTTTGTAGTGTGTCTCCTTTGGAAACAAGCATGATAGAGGAGAAAATTGTATTGTTTATACAAATAAAGTCCTTCAGCTTGCCAGAGGTGAAGAACAATAGCTTTTATTTTACTCTGTAGAGCATGATTACCTCAAAAAACAGTTTCCTTTACAGCACAGATCTTTCTTATATTGTTTGTCTCTCTGTTTTTCACTTTCTGTCATGAGAATTATGTTAGGATTTCTAAAAAATCTACATATTGCAGACATGAAACCCTGCCTACACTAAAAATAAACCCTCAAGATGATGTTTTTTCTTTAAAAGATACATACACATGATTCAATTACAAACTAGATGAGTAGTTATAGCACCAGAACACTGTGGAAATAGGATGTTTTACATGGTAAAAGATAAATAGAAATATGCTCCTTGCATTAAATAATACACATCAAAGACATATGGAGAATCTCTGATCTTACAGCTTGCTCACAGATCAGGCAAAGAGGAATCTAGATCTGCACCATCCCATTCTTGAGATACTCCAGTATGATTTGAGCAACATGGAATTTGTTTCCCATGGTGGGAAGGGCAGTAGTAACTGGCTATATGACACCAAACTCAGGAAAATGTTGAAGTGTGTCCCAGCTTAAACACTTGAATAATCACATTACAAATCAAATGTTCATACAGAACTGCTTTACACTGGCTTATAGTATTTGGCATTTGGCCAAATGCATAAATTAAAAATAAATTCTCCTGGCTCTCCTTAGGGCACGAGGACTTTTCTGTCAAAGGAAGTACCATTTGTATATCATATATCCTTTGATTGCTCTTAGGGCCTGTAGAGAGACGTGCTAATTCAAAATGTGGCTTGTTTTTCACAAACAAGATCATACAGGAAGGCTGCTTATGCATTGGCTGTGCAAACACCATTGCATTTAGGTCACTGCCTTTACAATTATTGTAATGGAAAAAGGCTGCTCCCCAAGGTTTGGGGACAACAACTGCTTTTTAAGACAATTCCCCTGCAAAGGTGGCTGGAGTGCAGAATCTCTCTCCTGGTCTTCTTAAACCAAGTAGAGCGCTCAAGAGTCTACGGGTGCTGCCCAGGAGGCAGCCACTGCTACTTCCCTACTACTCTGCTACTTTGGGGGATGGCATCAAGGCTAGTGCTGAGGACTTTTTGGCAATGCACAGCATGAACATCATTACTGATAATGCTGGCTGTGGCACTCTGGAGACTCTATGGCCAGGGTGGAGGTTAGCTGCCTAGGGATGCTCCAGCTAAGGCTACAAGCCCTGAGAAAACATGCCCAGAGGACATGTTTTTCCTGGAGAAGACAAGGCCCCAGAGGCACAGTATGGAGAATCACCTGGGAGGTTCCAGCCTGAGAACATCATTCCACTGAGAATTGAATGGCCCTTTGAGAAAGACGAGTGGCTTTGACAGGAAACTTGTTGGTAAGTACATGAACAAGCAGTTCTACACTGATGATGGGGCCATCGCTAGCAGAGTGACAGCCCCTTCCCCCTGCCCCCTGCACGTCCTGCTTTAGGTTTCATTAAAATAACAGTAACCTTTAAACTCTTGTAAGAGTTAAAATAATTTCCAGATCTTGAAATATGTGGCATTACCTGGTGCTGAGACCAGAGACTTGCAACTATGGCCTGTGTAGCAGAAGTATTTTTTTTTTACCCTTCCTTGCTCTTGAGCTCCCACCTGAGCTGAAGGGACCGTGTCTGTGAATGAAAGCCCACTTCTATTTCCATTGCTGTTTATTACCAGCTGAGCTTTCTTTGAAGAGACAGGAGGAAGGCAAAACAACTTCAGCAACAATTGTACTTGTTACAGTGGTTTTCAGAAACTTGAATGGCTGTTGCTTGACTCTATAAACTATACCCCATTGCCAGCTTATAAATTACCAGTGCTATTATACCTCCCCTTTCAACACTGACTATACTCTTTGCCTGCTGAAATGAAAATGGAAAAACAGGGGGAGGCACAAACACCATTTTCCAAGGGCGGTTCTCATGTTCTCAGGATTTCGTGCCCAATAGTTTTCTCATCAGTGAGGCATTAAAATGCTGAGCTTTCAAGGCAGTAGATTGCAAAAAAATCTGCTTGTACCCTCAGCAAAGAATGAATTCTGTCCAGCTGGACTGTTTCTACATATGCTGTCAGGCAGAGAAAGATGTCCACCAATTGTCACCTCCTCCTTTGGCTTCTGAGGCGACTGCATAATTCACTGAGTGTGCATAGATGTTGCTGGCACGCACAGCAGTGCGAGCAGCAGGGAGGAAAGCAGGCACTACCAGAGGAAACAGAGCATAATGAGAGCACAGCTCAGCACCCTCCCACGTGTGTGTATGCACACGGACATATACGCTCACGTCGTGAAATATGAGAAAGAAGGGAGAAACTGGAGGGAGACGAAGCATAGTGGGTGTCCAGGGGAAAGGGGATTCACTGTTGTGGCTTCTTTTCACTCACAAGAATTTAATGCAATGTTAATCTCTGGTGCTCTTGACATCTCTGATCATAGTATTCTGATTTCACGTGAGTCTGTATTTCCAGCACAAACCTCTCTTTTCCGTGGGAGAATTGATTCCACAGGAAAAAAAGATCTATCTCAGCTGGATACTAATTTTTATTCTCCAATTAATTAAAATAGAAAACTCTTTCCACCCTTGAATGACAGAAATGCAAAAATGCTCAGGGATGGCTGAGGTTTTTTTTAATTCACTTCATTTCTGGCTTCTAAAGGAAAACATAAAAGTGACCGACTGAAGTGTATTTAAGAATAGATGTTATTTGAAAACGATTGGAAGGTTTCAAGTAAATTATCAGCCAGGTGCCTGAGAATCAAATCCTTTGCTATTGATACCAGCAACAAAGCTAATTTGTCTCAACAGCAGCAGGCAACAATGTCTATGCATGGCCACAGCCTGATACCTGGTGCTGTGATTATATCACATTCCTCTGATTGACCCATGACTGAATAGAGCCAACACTTCACAAAATCCACCAGTGAACACTGAGGCTCCTGTCTTGCTTTGCCTGTCTCCGCTAGCAGTAAGCTTGTGCTTTCAGGCAGTGTGTTGATGCAATTTGCACAAGGTGTAGGTGCTTCTGTTTCAGCAGAGAAACTGCAACACCGTGTGCTTGAACACACAGGGCAACCATGGCAGCGTCTTTGCAATTACAATGGCGCTTACTCCAAGTGTGACCAGAAGAATGTCTCAGGCTGTTTAACTGTTTTCCAAAGCAACACTGTAATTTTCTATGTTTGTTTTTGCTATTGAAATAAACAGAAACATGGGGTCTAATTTAAGAGCGGGTGGTATGTGGATATGCTGAGATGTCAGAGGAAACAAGGGAGAATTAACCACTGTGATTTTATCTACCCCAAATGGTTTTATCTGACTACTTCTCGGAAAGCATTTCTGAAAGGCAGCAAGGCTGGATATCTGTCTAGCTGTGACTCTGATTCCCTGCTCTGTCAGCGAGCCTGTGGAAGTGATTTTGGAGCTAATGAACTGCACCTCTACCAAGGGATATATGGCTTTTCCACCTTGGTTTTTTCACACGTGACATGGCTCCACACTCTCAGACAACAACAAATTTCTGCTGCCTGTGAGAACCAATGAGCAAAGTGACACTTCTTACCATCTCTGAAACTTGACTGGCAATGGGTTTACAAAATCCCAGTGGAAGGAGCAAATATTGCGAATATTATGTGGTAACAGCAAAATACTTACGTTTCTCTAAGCTGTAACCTCCTTCTTTGGTCCAAAAGCTTTCAAGTAAATATAGTCAATCTGTCCACGTGATTGTTGTGCGTGGTTAACTATGGTATTCCAACTGCTAGAAAATGTGCTCTGTGCGTGGTAAGTGGCAGCTCTGTATATGGTGAAATAATCATTAAAAAGAGTCATAGAAAAAATGTTCAAATACACGTTTATTATCCAGGATACTGTATTTATTACAATGTATTTACTGTACAGTTTAATGTTATTTTAGCATGGCCCTGTGATTAGAATTTAAATCCACATGGAAAAAAGTTCGAACAAGACAAAAACCAGTGACTTTAGAGAGTAAATTGGGGGTGTAAAATCATTATTTCTTCCTTCAAGCTGTGGTTTCTTGTGGTCTGCTGGAGCTGACTAGTAACCTGAAAGCCAGAAAAAAAAATAAATGCGTGCTTGAAATGTGTATCTGAACACTTGGGGTAAGCTGTCCTCTGTGCCAAGTTTGCTTTCACATATGCTGTATGAGAATTGATTGCCTTTGTGATTTTTATCCTAGCAGAAACAAATGCACATGTTGTTCTTATTTGTATGAATGGCTAATCCATTTTAATATGCTGTTTTGACACATGTACATGACTTTTGCAAGTTAATAGAGGTGATTAACATCTGTCATGCCTTCCCTTCAGTATTTTTCCCCTATACTGGCTTATGTTAAGGATAACAGGGAAATATATCCTTGTGCCAGTGCTAATAATGTGAAATTTTTCGAGGCCTGATATGCATCAACTTGGTACAGTACCAGTAACCCCAACATGCATCCGTTTTGGAATGACCCATTACAAAATCACTAGTGTATGAAATTCCTTTAGCCATTTTGTCTCACTGTCTCCGTTTGCCCCCAGAATGCCTTCTTACTGGAAATCTCTGCATGGAGGTTAGGATGAGGACCACCTTTTTGGTACAAGGAATAGTCAGAGTGATTTGTGGTGATTCCTCAGTATTTTTTCTTGCCACAAGGCAAGGGTAAATCAGGCAAAAGTGGCAGCTAGGAACATTTATTTTCTGCTTTATTTGTACATGTCTAAACCATTTCTCTGGATATTAACTATTTTCTCTGAAAATAAACAGATACCTTAGCAAATCTCCTGCAAGTTAGCCCATTAGTCCTCAGAAAGAACCAAAGGAAGAAATTCACTTGGCCTCACCTTAAACACCTAATTTTTGATTCTAAAGTGGTAGCTGTGAATCATTGGTTGGAGGAGCATCTGTCATTCCACCGATTATAGTAGGAGTCTACGGAGAGTCACCTTGGGCAAGACAGGGGTTCGGTCTCTAAAGAAGTCAATAGTTCTGTTGAATTCAAACCCAAACTCCAAAACTTGTAATCAAGATGTTCTTAGGAGAAGAGGATAATCTTGTGCTCCAAGAGATTAGAGAATGCCAAAATAAGAGTAATCAAACTCTAAGCTTTTAGGGAAAAATAAATCTCTTTGTGGAAATGGAATATTTCCCTGATTGTTTCCATCTGTACTACACCCTGGCTATCTCATGCGATTGTAACCGATTAGTGGGGAGAAGGAAAACAATTTTCCAGAAATATTTTGCTGCACTCATGCAGTAAGTACATTCCGGTTCACAATTACTTTGTATGTAAAAGCCAGGTCCTTCTACAGTATTTGCATGAAAAGAGTTATCTAAACTGGGACTGTGTACAATGTAGCTGCCAAGGTGCTGACCACATGAATACCCGTGACATAGATTTGGCAAGAATGAGATTAGCCGTATCTTGGCCAAATTCCAAAATAAGTAGCTAAAGCTGGACAACCTAATTTTCTCTGAGTTTCAGGAGATACTGAGCATGATGCTACTACTTTATCTTTTAGATAGTTGTTCTCATTTTACAAGGGGAATATAGAATACTGCCCTCTTGACATCACATTTAATCTGTTGCTCCAGAAATAGAAATGACCATTAACCGTACAGGGCAACCATGCCGTCATATGAATCTTCCAAGTCTTTCCTAGTGCTGCTTAATAGCTGCTTCCTCTCAGCCAGGCAAGGGGAATGTCCCTGTACCCTCAGCAGGCTTCAGTCTAGAATACTTTCTATTGACTTTAGCAAATTATCTTCTTGCATTCCTGAAAGGGTCTAACAAAAAGTTTGTCCCAGGACCATGAAGTCCGAGGTATGGAGTGTACTGAAACTCATAATGATATAATACATACTACTTGTTTGGAGGTCTCCATTTAAATTTTTCCTAGTGCTGTTGGGAAGCACATGGCATCCTGTCTTCTCATTGCAGAGTGAGTCCTGCAGCAAAGAACAAAGTTCAGAAAGAGCTAAGAAGCTGGACTCACAATTAGAGACTGTTATTGTCATGGCAGGAGGTACTAGAGGTCCACAAGAGAGGTCTGGGATGCTTTAGGCAAAACGTCTGTCCCAAAAGCACACCCTGCACATGCCTTTGTGTAGGCAAAGACTTCATGCTAACAGCACATGCTATTGACACTGTTAGTTCTTTTAAGAGAGCTGCTGGATAAATGGAGCTAGGCATGAACAAGGGAGACTCTGCGTTGGTCTCTGATTAGAATCAGTACTTGAGACAATGCTGGTCTCAAGGAGCAGGCATTGGCATGGAGTTAGGATTCCTAGGAGATGGGAATGAATTTTTCTCCCAGGGCTACCACTCCCATTAACTGGAGACATGAGATGCCCCCACTTGCTACAAATTTTACTTGATATCAGACTCATTACTCAAGTTTCCTTCATTCAGCCAGTGTGACAGGCAGCAGAATACTGGCCAAATATCAAGCAATGGGTATAGCACCCTGCAGCTAGGATCCAGAAGTCCCTAGTCAGTCTCTCTGACTAATACTTCTAAAATATAGTATCATGCATTTGCTAATTAGGTACATAGATAACCGTACACATTTCATACATATGCACTGTAACCACTACACTGCAAAACTAGCCGACCACATAAATAACCTCATCATTATTGTTGAAGTTCTTCCTGCTTGCAGGCATTTCCAGCTAAAGCTGCAGGTCCCTTTGGGCTAGCTAGGTTGTAGACCTCTTGCTTTCATTAACCTGTCAACATCCACAGTACTTAGTATTATTCAGCATCTTTGCTTCATGCAGAGTCTGCAGTAGGTGACAGGTTCCCTGCTGGTAGTCATGAGCAATTTTCCTGAGCAGCAAAGCCCCAGTTTATGTCCCAGCTGGTCTTGTAACCAGTTCGGGGTTTCTGTGTAAATAAAGCCTAGATTAAAACCCAAACCTGGACTGTTTGAAAACCAGGTTTCCTTTTCCAGGACAGCCTCGTCGTGCCTGGCATTAGCAGCTGCTCTCTGTAGATCCCTTAGGGATGAGCACACATTTCAGGGCAGGTGAGCCATGGCTCTGCTGCCTCCCCTCACTAAGCTCTCCCCAAGGGAATCGCAGTGCTCCTGGCAAGCCTCCCATGCCAGCTTCACACCACAGCAGGAGCAGGCTGTTGGAAATCAGCCCACACCTGAGGCAAGCTCTGCAACACGGCTGCTGTGTGCTGATGTGTACCCTGGGCTCAGCAGCTAGAAAAGCTGCGGGAAAACCCAGTAAACTGCAGTCAGGCAAGATACATTGTTCTGTATGGTTCAATTAAGCTTCACGTTGACAGGGAATTTGTTTGAAAATTGTGCCTAAAAGATACAGAGATGCAAATTCACATGAACCAAAGTGAAAAATAAAAAGGGATTCAGTTTTAGCATTAATCATGACATGTCACAATTTAGCATGAAACTTTCCTAAACTCCCTCTGACATGAAACTATACATAGTAAAAAAAAAAAAAGAAGTCTGTCTTTTAAATGCAGGTTTTAAAGACTTGGAAATGGCCCTAAACCAGAGTATGTTATAGGCTTGCAGTAAAAAAACTTCTGTCTTAACTGTAGGTATTTCTTAATATTAATTCAGTCTATACTCAGTCAAGGCTTTCATTGATATCAGCGGGAATGGTCCTGAAAAATTATTTTACAAAGCCTGTAAAGGCTATTTGATTTTATTCATTTTTAGTTACACCCCTCTCCTCCCCCTGTTAATTCATCTTTGCTTCAGACGTGTTGTAACCCTTAGTACTTCTCAACACTGCTTAAAGAGGAATTTAGATGAAAGTCCTTTGCGGAATATGGCTTTTGTTAGAGCTAATATTGCCGCTGAAATTCCATTCTTTCAATTTTAAATCTGACATTTCTTTGCAGGCTAATACAAAGTACCAATACATACATGCAAGTACATGCAAAAAACCTTAACAACCCCAAACCAAAAAACAATGCAAGCAAAAGAACTGGATTGTAGATTAATTAATAATTAGTTTTGAAAAATGTCACAGAGCAGCCCTCTTAGTTCATGTCCGTTTCAGTTCCCATCCATTTTCAGTCATATATTTTATTTGCTGTTCGAGCTCTATCTACTTTTTCTGTTTAATTAAATAGAATATTTTCTTTCAACATGTTCCATGTGCCAAAAACTAATGAAAGCCAAAGCTTTCCCAATTTTCAATGGGACAAATTCAGCCGTTATAGCAGCCTTCCAGTACTTAAAGGGGGCCTACAGGAAAGATGTGGAGGGACTTTTTATCAGGGAGGGTAGTGATGGAACAAGGGATAATGGTTTTAAACTGTAAGAAGATAGATATAGACTAGCTATAAGGTAGACATTTTTCACTGGGAGAGTGGTGAGACACTGGAACAGGCTGCCCAGAGAATTTCTGGATGCCTTCTCCCTGGAAGTGTTCAAGGCCAGGTCGGATGGGGCTTTGAGCAGCCTGGTCTAGTGGGAGGTGTCCCTGCCCATGGCAAGGGGGTTGGAACTAGATTATCTTTAAGGTCCTTTCCAACCCAAACCATTCTGTCATTATACTACTCCATGAAATTACATTACACATAAATATTATCCAATGTACACAGCGTTGTTGCCTCAGTGTCATCAATTCTAAGTTGTTCTGGTGGCGTATGTTGCATACTCAAATCCTTAGCTTCCCTCTCAAGTCAGAGATATGGTATGATTTAAATAAATTATGTTCAAATACAGTGGACCAGTTTTTTATCTGACATTACTTTGTCATTATGGTGAAACAAATACCACACTTTTCCAGGATTTAGATACCTCTGTTCTGCATGTCTTATCTCCTGCTTTGTTATTCTTTGTTTCACACAATATTTCCCTGTAGCTGTTGGAAACCCCAGAAGTCTGATAAGACATATCTGCTGCATTTTTTTTTTTCTTTTAAACATGAAATTGTGTTCATTTTTAATGCATAATTTCTTCATGTGAAAAGGAAGTTCCAAATGTTGAAGATCCCACCAAGGAACCCACCAAGCCTTCTCTTAACACTGATCTGGTCCAGCTCCCTCAGCCTCTCCTCAAGTCCTGTGCTACAGGCCACCACTAGTTTGGTGGCCTTTGTTGGACTGGCTCCAGGATGTCCATGTCTCTCTTGTACTGGGGAGCCTGAGTCTGGACCCAGCATTCCAGGTGTGCTTTCACGAGTGCTGAGCAGAGATTGAGGATCACCTCCCTTGATGTGTTGGTGATGCTGCCTGATGCATCTTGGTATGAGGTTGGTACATACATGGGCAACAACAGAAGGCAAAGAATCTATTGTACTGTTCATTGCACAGGTAAAATAACTAAGCAAGGGCAAACAAAGGTAATGGTGAAAAATTACTTCAACAACAAAACAAGACAGGATTTCTGGAAATAGAAACAAAAATGCTTTTACAGAAAAATGCATTTGGAATACCTCTAACAGACACTTCAGAAAAAGAATAGCGATGTGCAAGAGGGATGCTGTGACAAGACTGAGAGACACACTGATTTTATTCTGATTTCATGATAGCATCAGAAGATGGAGGAATGATACCGTAATGAAACAGAATCACTGTTCTGCAAAACAGTGCAGATCAGAATCACTGCAGCTGCAGAATTTGCAGTAGTTCATTTGCTTATCTTAAAGTAGTAAACTTTAAGTAACTTAAAGTAGTTCTCTATTTGCTATAGCAGGGACCAGAATATTAAGGAGCAAATTCAGAGCAAAGGTATATAAAGCAAACCTGACAAATCAAGGAAGTAAAACCTGTTTTCTACATGCAAACAAGAAACATACACAAATTTTCCCATGAGTTTACCTGGAAGTATCAGAATTTCATCTACTTCTTTCCTGCTTTCAGATAAAATCTTCTAGGTCATCCCATTCAACTGTTTATATAGTGTATTCACTAAAAAGGTGTTCACAACAAATAAAACCACAATGAGTTAAAATAATCTTTCTTAAGCTGCTGATACTTTACTTAGAGATACCTTACAATATTTGTTCTCCATTCATGCAGATAATTTTCAGGAAGTAAAATACTGAATTTTTCAGATTTTATTTTTTCAACTTTTTCAGTTTCAAATTTGTAATTTGAAAAATGCGCCGGTGCATTCATTCACACAAACTTTTAACAAGCATTTTAATATTGGTTTAACTATTCTTTTCTCTCTTTGTCTGAGAGTAAATAGAAGAAAGGGACATGACAAAACTTTTCATCTAAGTGCACAATGATCACTTCCACCACCACCTCTCTGACATCCTCCAAAAGAAGGCCAAATTCTATTCAGGCTTACATACCGGAAATCACTTCGAAATGTTACTGAAATCACACAAACAGATTACAGAAACTAGGAGCTCTTCTAGGATGTCTTGCCTACTTTCCATGCAACTTTATGCTTTCTCCAACTCTCAGTATCAATTTGCCATTGCATCAATACAAAAGGCTGCAAGAACCCTGTATGTGTGTCAGTTCTAACAAGCTGTAAGGCCACTGACAGAAGCAAGGGCAGAAATTATATAGAAAATGTCTCTTATGTGGACAAAGCTTCTGGGAAGTGAAGTGACTTGCCTGGAGTTACGTGCAAAACCAAGGGCAACCCAGCTCCACTGCTGGCAGGGCCTGTGTGCATGCCTCAGTCGCATATTTCTTGCAGGAGAAGCTCCTCAGCTATGGTCTAGAGACTCTCACAGACTTCCTGATTTAACCAGTATGGTTACCCATAACAATTTCATTAAGTTATTTCTGTGCAGTCTTTTGCTTGTTAGTCTTTCCCCTGGTAGAAGACTATGTTGAAAATACTACAGTCTATGTTCCACTCCTAAAACAAACAACATGCAGATAAATATGGTGCAAAGCACTTACCACAACTGAAAAATAAACTTCTAACCACAATGAGGGAGGGGAAAAGAGCTGGGTATTTTGTGGTCCCTGAAGGAAATTGAAATCTGCTTTTTAGTGGAGACGTGCTTCAAAAGATGAAACCAATCAAATGGGGAAAAAGCCTCTTTTTCCTGGGTATGCACACATCACATATTAATGGTTGCCATAAGTTAAATGGAAAGTACTATTGATATTATTGTCTGTTTGTTATTAAATAAAATCATTTTTGCTTTGTTCTTCTCTCCAGTGGATTAAAGAAAGACATCACCCTGAATGAAATCTGATCAAGTTACATTTTAGCATATCATGACTTGCTACAAGACACTTCATACAGTGGCTGCTGCAAAACATTTTGTTTAGTGCCTTGTTTATTATTGTTTTCCTAGAGGAAAAATGGTACCAAACATAATTCTTTTTCTCCAAAATTCCAATGGTCTGCTATACTTTAAAAGAAAACAGATGATACAGGCTTCTTATAAGGTTTTGTGTTTTCATTAAGGGACTTCACAAGTCAACTGAAATTATTTTCAAGAGAAAGAATGAAATAGGGAAGGAGAAAGGAAGGAAGGAACGAAGCAAGGAAGCAAGCAAGCAAGCAGGGAAGGGATAGAGGAAGACAAGAAGGAAGACAGGAAGAAAGGAAGGAAGTGAGGAAAAATGGAAGAAAGAGAAAAAGAGAGAAAGAATGACAAAGAAAGAAAAAAGTAAAAAATAAAAAGAAAGAAAAAAGAGAGAAAGAGACAAAGAAAGAAAAAATAAAGAAAGAAAGAAAAAGAAAAACAGAAGGGGAGGGAAGGGAAGATGTAGTTATACATGATGTTATAGATGTAGTTAATGAGTTTAGGTTTTAATTTTAAATGACCAGTATTTTCTAGACTAGTGTTTGTATAAGCATTCAGAAGATGTTTGTGTTTGTGTGTACTTCAGAAGTCCCCACCAGGATTATAAGAAAATAATTTATATGTTATTGAACCAGACATTTTCATGTCTCCACAGACTCTCAGATGATTCATGTCCTTTCTTAATGACAATAATACAGTAGGCTTTGGCCACTAGTGAGCAGAGCTGGCTTGGGCTGGTGACCTGGAGATGAAATGTTTACTGCCAGTCTCCTGGGCAACCATCTCCCACTACAGGCACCTTTAAATAAATCTTCCTTACTTCCAAAAGACACTTTGGAAATATGCCATTTGAAGCTATTGAGAATACTTCCAAAGATCCTTTTGTTTCAGGCTTGTTTTCGTAAGTATTTTGTGTAAGACAGGCAAAGTTTTCTTGCCTTAAATTTTAAGTAACTTGCAGATCTGAACATGGTTTTCTTCCTTCCATTACTCAGTGTCTGATGCTGTAGCCTGTAGCATGGCATTTTGCCCACACGCATTCCCACATTAGTCAGTGCTTAGGCGCTTGAATCCCAGCTGTCATCTATGCTTCAGGGAGGAAACAAAAATGCCTCCAGTCCAGCTTTCTCCTCCACCTTGTCTTCTACACTTCAGGTACCCATGCCTCTGCAAACCTCATAATAAAACCAGATTCTAAGAGAAAGAAAGAATGATGGAAATATAAAACTGGTCCTGATTTAAGCTACTAAATAAAATTTTAAATGAGGGAGTACGAGAGTAAAATGCTCCACCATAGCCCAGCATACATGTGCAGTATTTATGTGTAGAAACAGAGAAAATAGAACCTGACATAAAGCTGTGTTCTTGGAAATCAGCTAATAATTTGCATTGCCCAGAAGGCAATGCTTAATATTCCCATTGATTTCATTCAAAGACATGCCCATCTGTTTGCGAAACTATCATATAAAAACAATGGTTCAAGTTCTCAATGCCTTACTCAGGCCTTTGTGAAACCACTTACTGGAATTTTTATCTGAGTTAGGAATTCAAAACAGGGCACAATAAATAAGTTACAATTCAAATTTTAGTATGATGAAACACTCAGAATGAAAGTTGAGCCTAGATTTTTAAATTATTTTTGTAACTTTCAGTGTTAAGTGCCATACTGTAACACCAACAACATGTCATTTCTCTCTTTAGAGTTCCATACATGCAGAGTAAGTTATGTTACTCTACCTTCACATTCTTACCAGTTTTTATCTCTTGAAGACGTGGATGAAATAAATAACAAAATGCAGACTCAGGTATGTTACGGTTTGAATTTCATCTACAATTTTAGTAAGTTTGCATTCTGCTAAGAAAGAACAAAGTGAAACAGCAGATACATTTTATATGGGCAATCCACTCACAGCTTTGTCTTCTCTTTAATCTTCTGATCCCCAGATGCCTAAAACAGACCACTGTAACTCAATGTGTCTAGGACAAGGGCAGCAGCAATGCTCCTTCTGCCAAATGCAGCAAACTCATCCCTTGGTGGCGGGGATAAGACATTTCCCCTTTAGGCTACAGGCTTTGGGTTGGCTCCCACTGCACTTCACTTACTGGTTCAGGACCTGTGGTCTAAGCCCATCACACCATTGTATCAGGCTTACCCGTGGCCACATCTCTCACTATGAGTCAAGCTTGTCTGGGCCAATGCAGCTCATCAGCCAGTCGTGCACATGACAGCTCCACACTTAGAGGATTTGGGTTTGGCCAAAAAAAAAAAAAATTTACACAACTTTCATTGCTGACAACCACCAGAGCAGACTGCACACACACCTCTGAGAAGGCCAGTCTCTGACTTTGAGGATATTTAAACTAGAGGGAATGGGAAAGGAAAGTTCTCACTTTTCCCGCACTTTCCTGATAAGATGGATGAAGCCTTTCACAGGGAGAGCAGACAGATCTCTATTCTCCTAAGCACCTGGGCAACCTGGTGCTGCTTCCTTGCAGCTGAAAAAAGAAATCACTTCCCAATGATGGCTGAACCCATTGACTTACCAACCAAGGTTATAAGCGTTGTTGCAAACTTGCAACAAATGTTTGTGCCCTATGGTGAGCAGGAACTCAGAGGGGGCAGGGAGTAAAGGAAACATCAGGACTGAGCTGAAGCGAAAGGATGGTCTAGAGCAAATGATGTTTGCTTTATTGCCTGTGAGTGGTGACTAGGGAGAGCCACTAGTAAATAGGAAGTGATTCTAGTGGTCTGATCTTCCTGGGGAACTCCATATGCATCTTCAGAAAGTGAGCGGTGATCTCCACCAGCATCATTATTTGACAGAAATACATGGACAAAATAGCTATCTTTGTGGCTTCTTTCTGCATATAATGGGAGCCATTAGTGCTGTAGGGGATCTATTCCAGTTTGGATGCTCCACTCAAGAGGTTATAAGAGCCATCAGTGCTTTAGAGCAGGTGATTTTTAGAATCTGAATTGGATTTCTTGTTTTCATCCAAATCCCAGTAGTAAAAAGAGAGAAAAAATGTGAGTCCCAGAGTATGCAGTCCTCTTGTGAGCCAAGGGGCTCAAATACCAGAGAAGGCAAACAACATCTGAGGTGTCTTCCCTTGAGTTACATAAGAGATCATAGAATCATAGAATTGTTCAGGTTGGAAGGGACCTCAGAGATCATCTAGTTCCAACCCCCTGTCCCGGTGTCACAAACAACCCTTGTGCAGGCTCAGGCTTATGATCATTTCAGTAGCAATGTTCTCTTAGGATGGTGTTTCACAAACTGATAGATTCCACTACACAGGAACCATGTAATCGTAGAATCATTAAGGTTGGAAAAGACCTTTAAGATCATCAAGTCCAGCCATCAACCCAACACTAACCATGGCCACTAGACCATGTCCTGAAGTACCATGTCTACACATTTTTTAACACCTCCAGGGATGGTGACCCCACCACTTCCCTGGGCAGCATGTTCCAATGCTGAATCACTCTTTCAGTAAAATTTTTTTTCCTAATATCCAATCTAAACCTCCCCTGGCACAACTGGAGGCAATTTCCTCTTGTCCTATCACTAGTTACTTGTGAGAAGAGACCAACACCCACCTCTCTACAACCTCCTTTCAGGTAGCTGTAGAGAGCAGTAAGGTCTTCCCTCAGCCATGGACACAGATCTCATCTGCCTTTTGTTGCTGTGATTCATTTGCTGAAATAATCAGAGGTCTCTTTGGTAGAAATGGAAACACAAAGAATACAATGCATATTGTAATATCATTTTGTCTGAATCCAATTTCCAGGATGATAAAGCAACCATATCTTTAATTCACATACCTTCACTTCTGACTTATTCTACAAGAGAAATGACAGACTTGGGTGCGGAATTGAGCTTTTCAATGACAACACAACACAGAGTTCTCTATTGAGTCCCTAGAGCATTTCTGTAAGTGATCCAGAGAATACAAACCTCTTTAACTTGTGGTTTTGCTGAGCATGTGCTGGATGTTCTGAAATAAGCAAATTAATGTCTTGAGTACATAATGCCTTTGATATAAAGAATATTGAAATGGAGACATATGGAATACATGCAAAAAATAGATAATTTTTATTATTAGCTGCATAAAAATAATTTCCGTAGCTCAAGGTGACCAATTTCTAAGAAGACTGATTTCTAAGCAAACTGCAACCCTTGATCAAGGTCCCATTTTGAATTAGAAGACCTGCCACACTCAGAGGAAAGGACTTTTTCTGATACAATGAACTGTGAATGCTGCTAAAAGGAGAGAGTAGGAGACAGAGAGCAAGGATGGTATGGAGAGTCCTGAAGAGCGTTAAAGTGAAGAAGACTGTCAGATTGTTGATCAAGAAAACAAAGAATAATATGGGAATATACTTCCATAGAGAAAGTGCACAGGAATCTCAAATTCCGGTGCACTTGGATTACAGGCTATTTTTCAGCTTGACATGACCATTTTCATATATAGCAACATGTCCCTAGGTAAAAAGAAAGAAGGAAAACCAAGGAAAATATGGCTTATTGTTACTGGGAGTAATTTTTTAGCTACAGTGAGATGGTAGTAATACAGCAATACAATAAGATTTTTTAAATGATGAGATTACTTTGCCATGGCAAAGAGCAACAGAATGTGTTGAGATACCATTCCAGAAAAAAAAGCAATGGATGTAACATTCTAGAGGAGAATCAGGTATTCCATTAAGCTCTCTGTGTATATCATGATAAGATGAGGAGTTGTGCAACCTACTGCTTACCAAATTTGAAGACATTGGGGCAATGACTGTTTGCTGGGTTGTTAGGATGTCCCATACTCAATTACTCAACAATGCAGTCGTAATTAGAAGAGTAAAGAAAACTTTATGGAACAAAAAACAATTTAAGAGTTTTTTTCTCTCCGGTGGGATGGTGACAACTGATGAAGCAGAGCTTAATGGCCTCCCTGCACTGTTTCTCACAGGGCATTCATGTATACTCTGTTACAGGCCTGATGTGGGACTGCAGAGACTTTTGAGACATCCTCATAGACCCACCATGGACAGGTGGGTCTCAAAGACAGTTATGGAAAGAGGAAAAAAAAGGTTTAATTTTGAATAAGAGAGTTGGAATCAATCACATTCATAAAGAATATTGGGTACTCCTGTGATCAGCAACTGATCAGGAATCTCTAAGCATGGAAAACAGCTGAAGGATATTAAACGTGCTGCACTAGAAACAAACCATTCTTTCCTGCAATTGCTTTTCCCTTTTTGAGCAGCATGACACATTTTTCAGATTTTGGTAAGGAAAGAATAGGTCTAGTTTGGGAGGCTACCAGAAGAAAGGAAGACCTAGCAAGAAGAAAGCACAATTCTGAAGAATCATCTTCGTTATCAACCCTCAGAACTTAATAGCCAATTTCCTTGGCTCCCTATTTAGCTGTTTCTAGCTGTACAAGGACTAAAGACAGATAAGATTGCTCCTTTATACAGCAAACTTTAGATATTTTTTAGGAAGAAGACAAAGAATTGGTAAGACAGTAGAAAATGGAAACTATAAAATGTAGGTTTTCATTTTAGCCAGAAGGCTGGGAAAAACAGCAGGGAAATCTTTCTGTCCTAGTTGGACAAATATGGCCAAGTCCTCAACAGTGGCAGGTGCTGAATGTAATTGCTAAGAATGTTTCCAAGATGGACAACAGGAAGAACAGACTTTGTTCTCACCTTGCGTCTAACCATGGTATTTGTATATTGAAACTATAAGATTCTGGCTGGCTGGTTTGATCTTTCATCCTCATGCATTTTATTAGATGACGGTGGATTTTTTGTACATAGCCTTTCCTAGGTGGTCAAAGAGAAGACACCACCAGTCCCTTCTAGGGTGAAATAATCTTATCTTGTGTATCTATTATCTCACTCTCTCTCTGCATCCAGTAGGCATAGCAAGGCTCTGTGGGGTGGCCAAGGAGGAAAAGGGTCTATGATCCAGCACTGCAGATGCCATGGGTTTTCCAGAGAGGTGGGAAGGCTGCTGAGCAGCTCTGGAAAGAGCAGGGTGCTGCTGGAGACCTTACATATCTCCAGAAATGAACCCTAGAATTACAGAAATACAGACATGCAGAGCACCACGGGCTATTATCTATGACCTCCCTTTACTCAGAGTTAGGATGACATCAGCCAAGAGAACCTGAATGGGAAGTTTATATTTCAAAAATCTCCAGTGGAGGAAACCCTCTACCCTCCCTAGGCTGCCTGTGCCACTGTTTCACTATTTCTTTAGTAAGAATTGCTTTTTCCTAACATGCAATTTAAATGCCTTTACTTAAAATTAATCTGATTATTTCTTGTCCTAAGACTAGCGGACATCTTCTTTGGAACTGTTTGCATATTAGAAAACTGCCATCATGTCCTCCCTCATTTTTGTCTGTTCCAGACTATGCAAACTCACTTCCTCTGACCCTTCTCATGGGTCAAATTTCCCTAACCTCAGCTCCTTCTTCCTTCTATTCTTCTTACCCCATAATTCACATGTGGTAGTATCCTGTCCAGATCCCTCCATTTCCCTAGGTGAGGTTTGGACTACTGAGGTCTCACCAGAGGAAGAGGAGACAATAACATTCTACAGATAAAAGTTCTGAAGTTGCACTCCAAAATTCTTCCTTCTTTTCAGTAACACTTAATCTACAATAAATAAAGCCAAAATGTAGGTGGATGTAAGTACCTTAGTGAACTCTTCTCAAGGTGGGCTGTAACTTCAGAATATATATTGGTCACATTAGCATTTTACGACTAATCTTCCATTGTGGCCAGGAACAGAATTGTACTGTGAAAATATTTTTGCTTCCAGATGGGTCAAGATGGTAGAGTGAGAGAGGAGATAGACCTGTAGTACTTTCACAAAGTCAGTCAGTGTAGTGTCCTATATACCACCTCCATAAACATGCTGCCTAAATTTGCAGTGCTTTTGTTTTCTTTCAGGTCCTGTCTGGCAGTGCATGTAACACAGTAAAGAGAATTACAATCTGTCTGGCAGTTAAGGAGGGAATGGCATGCCGCTTGAACTTTAATTTCAAGAAAGTTCATGTGTCAATGAGTAAGAAATGGCCACTCGTCTTTCAGAGTAACTAAGCAGCGCCATGAAAAAAGAAAAATTATTTCTACAGAGAAAAGCCCATACATAGGTTCTTGCCCTTCTGCAGCTCACCAGGCTACATTTACAGGGGGCTTTTTTTACTAGAGGTTTCTCTATTGGAAAAATTCAGGCAATTGTACTCTACCACAGGGAGCAAGTTCAAGAAGAAGCTATAGTGAAAGATCCTCAAGGAATATTTTTCAGAACATCATCAGGCAGTCTTGTATTGATTACATGGCTGTCTCGGTGGGGCATTTTGTGCATTCAAAATAATAGCATTCTCTGTCAGTGCAGGGATAATGGTGAAAGACATTTTTAAGGCAAACTGTTTACCAGAAACAGCCTACGAGAAAAGCACATAATAGACAAGACTGCCCCTTAGGCAGTTGCTGTGGATTGAAAGAGGCTCAGAAGTTTTTTTGTATTTCCAAACTTGTAATTTTTTAACTTTTTGAGACCTCACAGAACACCTTGTCTTTTCATTCAATGAAAGAGACTTTTGCCAAGTACTTTGTTTCAGATCATCATTGTTATTATAGAAGTTATCTCACCTATGGCCATACTTTTATAGTTCAAACTGATTGTTGAGTTTTTTGCTAGCAAAGTCTGGCAAAATGACAGCTCTGAAAAGCCTGGTAGACACAAGAGCAGAGAAAGAGAGAAAAAACTTTTTTCAGTCTTAATGTGAAAACAGAAAGCGTTTGACGTGCTGCCCTGGCATCTATGTAGTGTGCATAGCTGTAGTTGCATTTTGCACATTTTCATTCCATGAATATGAAAAAGAGGGAGGGAGGAAGGGAGGGGGAAAGATAAATACTTTGAGCAGAGCATCCTACAGTAGGAAAGCATCCCAGAAATGCCAGAAAGGCCCATTTCAAAAGCAATGTATTAAAATCCACGGGATGCTCCCCATTTACAGCAGTCAACACTGGGTCATGTCCTGAGCACACAGATACAGGGATTTACTTACTGTGAATTACAAAACCTCAGACACCATAAATTAACTAAACCTAGCAAGACATCACCAAGATGGAGGAAGATGGGTTTTTATCTGTTGTCCATGATTAGTTGTGCTGAGGACCTGCAGTATTCTCAGGTTTAACTCTACAGCATTGAAACCAGTAACAGTTTAGTCATTGCCATTAGTAATAAGGGAGGAGAAGAATGATTCTTCCACAATTCTGATCTTGGTCAGAGCCCATGTTAAAGAGAGACCTTAAACAGGATGGAAGAGGACAGTCTGAAAGTTGTAAGTTATTGAGTCCTATTTAAGCTCCTGCACAATTGCTTTTTGTTAGAAGTACTTTCTGGAATCTTGGGCATTTGTGACCTCATATATAAAGACCTTCATCTGAAAGACATGAAGGTTGAGAGACTAAAAGGAAGGCATTCAAAGGTGAGATGTGTAGTTTTGACATCGGCATAAGTTGCTCTGGAAAAGCGAAACTTGTGTAGTATCTTGAGCTGAGGCTTCATTTTGAAGATGAAGACACTTCCCATCTTTTTTCTGTGTTAGCCTTTTATACACGTATCATGATTTTTCTCATAAACATTATTTATTAGTAAAAAAGTTGCCCCCTGATGTTCCCCTGAAGACACCAGCATATGTGGTAGAAGCCTAGTAAGCAAATCTCAGCTGCGTTTTGCTAGAACCCCACATGTACACTGCCACTGTTTTACCAGACATACACATCTGCATGTAGGATAGCAAAGATGCAAAACTGAGTTTCAGTGCTAGACTCAGGTTTTCTTCCATGCTCATCACGTTTGCACAAAGGAAACATTGGTGTTCAGACTAGGTGAATTAGTTTTGCTTTGGCCACAGACATATTACACTTACTAAGATTTAAGGTAACATTACTGTGAGTCATTTAGCACCAACTAATTTAAAATAGGGTATGAAGGGACTACTAAGCTTTCACACACTCTTAAAATGCCATTCCTAGCCTTTTCTCTACACAGAAACACAATGAAAATATAAATTATTCCCCCATAGAGAGGCATAAACAAAGAAATGGGAATAAGCTATTAATTACAATGGATACATTAAAAGATAATTAGTATTTATAAATCAAGGGTGAGGTTTAATGACTGGCTTAGTCCAGTCTATGAGCAAACATGTGCCAAAGCCATGGTCCCTCCTTCACTACCTCCTGCTACACATCTCCCCATATCCCTTTACTGACAATAGCAGTCTTGGGATCACACACAAACTTGGATCAGATAGGTAAGCAAAAGGAAAGTGAGGATAAAAAATATCCCTATCAAACCTCTTACCTACTTAGTGGTGCATGAGGAAAAGCTGCAGGAGCTTAAAGAAAAGCAGGAAGATGGAGAAAAATGCTAAACTCTGGGTAAATAACTTCGGCTGATATAAATCTAAGACCAATACATTCAAGTATATTTGTGGCAGCTGAAGCTGGTAAAAATCAGCCATTGCTGTCAAATAGCTTCTGCAGCTAATCTCCAGTAACCACTGTCTTCATCAGAGCCTGTATTTCACATGATGTGAAAATGAAGGTAGTGGTTACTGGAGATTAGCTGCAGAAGCGATTTGGCAGCAATGGCTGGTGTGTGGAGGTGATGTGTTTCTTACTGAACATTGCTGCTTTTCCAAGCTGACTGAGAAAGCAGCATTGGATTATTTGACATGGAAATGAGTCTAACTGTAGCACACTAACCATGAGTCATCCAGGCTAACATCTAAGTTAGTCACCCAGATTCCCCTGTAGTCAGCGAGGAGACAAGACAGCCAGCTTCAGATAGGGGAGAATAAATACTTTTGAGGCTGCCAGCCCTCTCCAATGTCCTTAGATTTTATGTCTTTCTGGACATCATAGGTCAAAAAGTCCAAAAACTTGTGCTCAGCTTCCAAATAAGAACTATGTGGGTTGGTTTGGTTTCTTTTTTTTTTGAAAAAGAAGCTTGTTAAAAAGCAGCTAAAAGATGCAGCTAAGAATGTGATGAGGATAAACCTGCAGGACTCAGTTCTGGAGTCTTGCTATTGGTTCCTCACCTATCAACCTTGAAAAAGATTAAAGGGAAGCTGATGTGATTAAATGGCAAAAGAGGGCACTTTAGTAGACAGAAGATACTCTTCAAGAAGATGAAGTTGTATCCAGGCAAGCAACATGTACAGTAATATGTATTCTAGCATATTGAATATAAAAATACATGTAAGCCAAAAGAGAGCAAGAAGCAATTGCTGAAGGAATCAAAACCAGGACTAAATTATTCTAGCACATCAGGAAGGAGAAAAATGCCCTCTATAAGAGTCCAGAAGGCTAAGTGATGATCACTCAGAGAAGTTAAATGCTATATGATGTGCTGGAGCCCTTCTTTTGAAAAGGATATGTGAAAAATGGAAAAGAGCAATAAAGATGATAAAGACACAAAACATCGTCTACATGAGGAACATCTGGGTAGTAGTAGGAGTCTTCAGGCTGGAAAAGAGACAGCTTGAGTGAGATATGATACATGTCTACAAAATCATTAGTGGCCTGAAGAAGGTGCTCAGGATTTAACTTTTCCCTGTCTCTTCCAATATGTGAACAAGGAACCATCACACAGAGGCACTAAATTTTGGAGCAAACAAAAGGAGATGGTTCTTCATGCAATATAGATCTATTGCTGTTCTTGTCCATGGAAAAAGTTCACATGGACTCACAGACTGGACAAAGAGTTGGAGGAAGGACACATTGAGGGTTACTAAACAAACTGCACCAGGTCCCCAGAAATTCTCCTCACCTAAAATAGTTGGACATGGCAGACTGCTTAAAGAGGTAAGAATCATGCATTCTTATCCTGTCCTTATTTACCCCTAATGATCCACTATGGATCATTATGGCCACTTCTGCATCCCATGCTGATAAAGTGAGATGAAGGCACTACCCAAGATAGACACTTAATTTTTATACAACTGAACTAGGTAAACTGAAGCCCTTGTCTTGTATATGTAAAAAGCAGAGATCTGCTCATGTTTTTTATTGTGATTCTTTCCTGAAAAATATGTTGATCTTTCATTTTCAAGCAGTTCCTGGTGTCACAGGGTCTTGGACAAGTAATAGTCCCCAGTGCTTCCCGTCTACTTTCCTTCTGTTTTCTTGTTAGGTTTTTGGAGGAGCTGGGACTGGGGCAGGGGAGACACACACGACATGACATTGTTTTTGTGTTTCTCAGGAGAGTAATTTTCTGTTTCCAAATTTTCCACTTCTAATTGACAACTATTATTTCATCCAGTATCATTTTTAACACATAAACCACTCTAATGTTCTTGGTTTCCTAGAAGCTAAGTCCTAAGGATTCTAACAGCACAGTTCAAGAGGTGTACATACTTGTTTAAATGTGTTCTCCCCTGGCATGTGGTAGAGGGTTGGTGTGTGTGGACATCTACCTGCATAGCTCTACAGGAGAATATACTCTTCAGCTCTTGCAACAGCAACTTGTAAATGCATAACCATGTGTACAAACTGCAAATGTTCTAGGCTGTGAGGTGTCTCTCTGCTATGATATATTTTAAAAATAATTTATACTCCAAATTACCATAGATTCATAGAATGGTTTGGGTTGGAAGGGACCTTAAAGATCATCTAGTTCCACCCCCCCTTGCCATGGGCAGGGATATTCTGTATATTAAAGACATCTTTTTCATAGACTGTCTGAACAGAAAGCATCAGATGCTCAAGAGCAGTGTCGGAGTCAGGACATGCATTTTCCTAGGATGGATTTGTCAGTAACTCATAAAATCTCATTTCTAACACTGATGGACTATACTATGGGAAAGCACTGATTAGTTAGCCTCATCCACATGTGTAGGCAGGTGACTGTCAGTTTACTTTGAGGAACACTGAAGGTATACCTTGAAGAATATGATATGACTGTAGAGGCAAAAAAATGAAAGGGGCTTTTTAAACCATTAAAAAGAATTCCAGCTTCACACAGTAGTTCTGTGTCTTTCTTTCACTCACTTTTATTTGTGTCCACATGTACGTATTTCATCGGTGCTGGAAGAATTACTTTTGAAAACGGAAGTCTATCTCCTAAACAAAAGAGCATATACTCTCCAGAAAAAGTAAAAATGCGTAAAGCCCTAAGTCAAGATGTCCTGCCTTTCTTTCCCTAGCCCTAAATCTCTCCATCTCACTAAGAATGTCAGAGTTTTACCATGGAGGCAATGACGGTATAAAGTAAATAGATCAGGTCACTAAAAGCCTATGCATATGGCTATTTGACATCAGCAAGAATTGTCATGCTCAGAGTATGTGCAAATAATGTGTATAAGATTGCATAGACATCTGGTAGAGAGAACATTCTTACTTATATCCAGTACGGAGACAGACAGTAAGATTACTGTCTTCAGAACTATAAAAAAGAACTCATATGTTTATGCTGAACATGTGGTTGCTCAAGGAAGATGTTTCTCAAAGACTGTCAGGAAAGGGAAAACACAACCAGGACTGCTTTCTTATTTCCATGTTTAGTGGTTTACAACAGTGGAATTTGGGGCCTGCTATCTATTAGAGTGGAGGCAGTATGTAAGTCATGGCATCATCTGGTTTAAAGGCCCATAGTTGTTGTTCTTTTCCATCTACGATCAAACAAAGCGGCATGAGGCTCCACATAATTGAGAGCAACCATCCCACAGTGGCAAGGAAAGCAGAACTGACTACAGCACGTTAGAGACATGATTGTAAACAGAAGAAGCAAACCAGAAAACTTTTAACAGGAAAATAGCACCCTGACCCTCTCTGGATTAAACACTATCAATCAAGTTTAAATTTAGCTCCTACATGGTCCCAGATGAAAAGAAGGCTGTAGGGGCAAGGACAGCTTAACGCCTGAGAATATTTGTATTGCATGGCAAGGAAAACAAGCCTAAAGTCAACAAAGGGCAGCCTGGAAAAACAAATAGTCCTGATGAGAACGATGCTGCCACCAGAAATCTCATTAGCAGCCAGAAGCAGAAGAGCTGTCTCTCTGCTGTTTCTTTGCTGACTGCCCCCAGCCCAGCGCTACCGCAGTGCTTCTGACTCAGCTGCTGCCTCCCTCCTCGCATAACCCCTGAGCCCTTGCCAGTACCCACACAATGCCCGCCCTCAGCAGGAAGAGTGTCTCCCCAGGGTGGTCTGGGCTCTGGTGGGAGGCAGGAGTGGAAAAAGAGCAGGAAATATGTGAGGGGTTTTTTTTTCAAATAATAGTTACGTATATGTACACACACAGTAATTGTCTTTATCTGTTCTAAGACAAACCAGCAGAGGGAAAATTTGTGTGTAAAATGATGAGAATAAATACTGCTGTGCCCACCAGCAAGCACATGGGATTTCAGAAATCATGTGAATTCCGAAACCAATGTCCCATCTGTCATCACCTATTCACTGCAGGGGGAGTCACAGCTGTAGGGCAATGAGACACTCCGTTTCCTCCTGCTGCATGGGAAAACACAGCCGTGCATTTGGACAGAGCTGAAATACTTGGTGATCAGAAATGGAACAAAAAATACATTTTTTAGCCTTGAGAGACAAGACGTAATGTTCACAAATCTGCAGTTAGGTCCCTGAAAATGAGCAGTCTGACTGATGTCGGAGGGCATTTATACAGCAGTTTGAGATTTTGCACCTGTGGGTTTTATACTGATTGCAAAGATCTGTTTGGAAGATCAAGTTCAACTTAACATGTGGTAGAGTGTTAGATCTCCAGGGTGACAAAGTCATATCTGCAAGGGTTGTAAAGGATGTCAGACATTATTTTTTTTGTTTGCAAATGCCACTTTGTCCTTTTGTTTTCTCTGTTTGGATCACCAAACTGCTGGATAAATGGACAAAAAAGTATAATATCTGGGAATTTCCTCAAATGTAGCAAGTTGAAAGGGAAACTCTCTACAATAATCTGAATGCTTTTCTGCATCATCATACCACCTTTCACCTTCCCAGCTCCACTGCAATATTTGATTCCCTTCCTCCTTCAAAGCCACTCAAGCACATTAAGCAGCTAACACAGGGCACTGTCCTAGTGTCTTGACAACTGGTATGTATTTATTTACATAAACATATGGCCACACAAAGTTTTTGTTTTTCAAGAGCTTTCTGAGTTTGCCTGTAGTAGCAGAAAATTAGGTTAGTAGATGTATTACCTAAGTCAAATGCATTGACCTATTCGCTATCTAATCCCTCATAAGGAAATATGGATTATGTATAGTCTGGAATAGGTGGCAGATCTAGACCATACACAGCTGGGGTAAATGCCGGTTCAGACATGTCCCTTGTAAAATCAGTGGCAAAGTTCCAGTCAGTTCAGCAGGGAAAACCCTGCTCCAAGGCTGACACTTCATTTCCTTACCTGTTACCAGTTCTCTCAGGGTGCAATGGGGAGATGAAACTCTTGCATTTAAAGCTCATATATTTGTATAACATGCTAGTACACAGCTTTGAGCTGATTTTTTTTTTTTGGCTGTATCATTTATTTGGCAACTTAGATGCATGCAAAGTAGAAAGCATATCCATCAAACTAGAGGACCCATCCACCATACATGCAAATTTAGAAATAAATTTTAATACAATGTAAGAAAAAAGCAGCTAGCACTTGAATCCAGCCTCTTGGAAAACACATATAAAGTGGAATAATAAGAACATAGAACACATCTATATGCAATTTCCATTTTATGAAAGACATAAACAACAGCAGTATAATTACAATTATGCAGCCTAAGTATCTAGCATTTCTGCTAATAAATAAGGAAGTTCGAGGTTCAAGAATGTGCAGTGATACTTATAAATCTATGACTTCAGGGCTTTGATTTCATAAATCTGTAAACTACAACTGGATCCTCTTAAGAGTAGCTTTTACCTATAGATTGTACAGTTAAACAAGATTCATCCTGACTGCATTCATATTCTTTTGGGTTTTTGGTGTTGCCATTAATGGCATCAGGAGCTATAGCTGAATTACATTTTCATTTGCAAACAGAATGAGGACACGAAGAAACAGGTACCTATTGTGCTGCTGTTGAGATGACTTGGAATAATGAAGGAAAAAACCAAATCTACTATATTAAATCATTTGTTCATTGCCTCACAATATTTGCATACGGTTGCTTCAGGTTTAAAACAACAGTTCTGTGAAAACGAATCTGAGGAAATTCCCCTAAAAAAGGTCAGATAATGAAAATACGAAACTAACAAGGAAGAAAGGTTGAAAGTTCTCTATTTTGCTGTGAAGAATGCGGGAAAATCACAGTATGAGACTCACATATCATTTTCCAGAGGTATTTAAAATAAAGTCTTTGAAATCCCATGAGAACACCCTTGTCCTGGTATGTCTAATGGAAAGAATGCTGGCAAAAGTCTTCGAAAAGTCACACAAGTTGTAAAATGTCCATAGGTAAAAAACATTAGGTGAGTCCACAGTCTCCCTCCCAGCTCTACGGCATGATATCTTCCAAAAAGGTGTTCTTCTGACTTGGCAAATAGGAGGAGGAGAAAAAAAGAAAACAACAACAGGTTGAGGTTATTTCAGGCTCCACACGTGTGCATCCTTGATTGCTCAACAGAGGCTGTGAGTAAGCATGCTGGCTCATCCTACTGCTAATGGCAAACACAGTGACAAATGCAGAAAAGCACCTCCAGGTTTTCAGAGCTGTAACCAAATGTCTACCGTTCTGGTTTGGTAGCAGGCACTGTAAGATGTGGTGCAGATGTGCATCCAGTTGCATGGCATTGCAGGGTGCCTCTGGGCCAGCTTTATGTGCCTCCCTGACTCCAGACCTGAATGGGAATAGTGGAAAATTGTGGCAGGCTTTCGGGGCCTCATCCTGTTTTACTGTTGTTAACTAGCTAGCCTTCAGACAGCCCTGCCAATAGAAGTGTTTGAAGATCCTTTTGGGTGAAGGTATGCCTCCATGGGGTGCCTCAGACTAGCTGCAGAAGCAGAGCTGGTGGGTCTTGACCTCCCTCTCCATTCTCCTCCCAAAGGGCCCAACTGCCATCTAAGGCTGCCTGACTGCCCTTAGGATCTGGGAGGCTTCAGGCAGAGTGTTTCTTATATGAAACACTTGTCACAGGTCAGTTACTTCTCCCAGTTGTACTTCCCCTAAAAATACCCATGTCTTGTGGCTTCTGTAGTCACATAACTTCGTGTCTCTGTTACTCCTTCCCCAGAGGAATGAAGTATGTCGAGCTGCTGGCAGTTAAACTGTATTTAAAGACGTTTTTATTTTCTGAATCATATTCAGTGTGATGCTTGTTTTAATTATATTTTATGCGGAATGCTATTAAGATGCATGCATGAAAGCCTGTCCATAAATAAACATGTCTTCAAAAGTCCTTATTTATTTCCCTTGAGTCAATTTCTGCTCCTTTCCCGAGTTGCACAAAGGCTGGGATATATGGTCTCCTAAGCCCAACCACAAAACCCAGTCACCACATGATGTCAAACAGCCTCTTCGCACGACTGCTGTGAGGTTTCGCCTGTGCCATGGTGCCGAGGGAACACGCACCCCATGGACATCTGCTCTGGGGGCTTCAAAATGGAGTGCAAGCAGCTGGGACTGCCTAGCTGGGATCAACTACTGTGTCTTCAGGAGGTGGAGGGGCATGCTCTCCCCATAAGATGCTCTTATGGCAGTTGTTAGGGAGAAGCAAAAAGCCGAGCCAGGGTAACACACTGTAAACAACCTGCAAGTAGCCACCTCCTGCTCTGGGAAGCCGCTGACAGTCACAGCGGCCATGTGTGCAAGATGCAGGCCTTGGCCTCGAACACAGGTCCCAGCAGAGGTGCTGTGGCCCAGCCGTGCCCCACGCTGGGGCTCAGACCCCCGTGGGGCATCCATGGGCTGGGGGAATGTCACCTGCCACCAGGCCAGGGCGAAGGCGGTGACACCAGGGCCAGCCTGGTGGAGGGGGGATGATCAGGCAGCAATGGCAGGCATGCGCCTGCCCATCAAAGGACCTCTGTGAGGCCGATAAAAAGGCGATTCATTTTCTGTTCCCGGTTGGGCCCTGTGGAAGAGGAGAGGCTGAGAACAGGCCTGTGAACAGCCCTGGTTGGAGAGTGGCCAGGGGAGGCTGCCTTGCCAGCTTTCACAGGACCTCTCGCTGCTGCCGGTCACCCGCAGACAGCCTGAAGCGCAGCTCAGGCCGCCTGGCCACGGAGATCATCCTTCCCCGCTGCCCCACACCCTGACTCCCGGCACTGCCTGCAGGGCCGCCCTGCACTCGGCTCTGCCAAACCAGCTGTCTCCTGACGGGGAAAATAATCTGGGATCAAGGACAGGAAACTGGATCCGCACATGCAGGCGAGATGAGAAACTCATGTTTTGTGGCAACCCCCCTCCAGCAAAAAGAAATGAAAATAAAACAAATGGAATATAGCCAGGTACGCCCCGCTAATTTTTTTTTAACCTTTGTGTGAAAAAAAAAAGAAGAGGAGGAAGGAAAGCATCCAAGTGCATTTTTTTCTGGCATCCATGTGCTCTCCTGCTCCTATTCCCATGACAGCTCCTGTGCCCTCACTGCAGACGCATGTGGCTGTCCAAATGCCAGGGGTTTTACAGAGAGGTGTGCCGTGTGAAAGGCACCAGTGAAGGCCAGAAGGAGGGCAACAGCCCTTTATGGCTGTGAGCCTCAGCAAACGTCTGCTTCTTGCTCCTGCCTCTCATGTATCTGTGACCACTCACACTGCTGCTGCAGTCTGCACTGCCTAGGAATATTTTGAGTAACTGAGTGTGTTGCTTAGAAGAAGAAAATGGCCTTTGATATGTTTCTCGAAAAGAGGCAATTAAAGAAAAGCAACCCACAAGCCTTCCGAGCTGGCAGGCTGGCTGGAAAGCGGCTACCAGTTGGTCCTGCACAGAGTGATGGCCAACTGCCGGGAATGAGTGGAATCATCTGGTCCCGCTGCCCTCCGGCCCCATTGCCTTGGGGCGGGTGTTTAACGGGGATGTGCTCTCTTCTCCAGCACCATTGCCCTAGCAACACAACCAAAGTGTTTGTCAACATGTGAGCAACGTGAATGATGGCGTCTTGTCCGAAGGGGTCTGGGTTGCATGTGTGGTTGTTCACAAAAGCCAGTTTCACCACTCGTCTCACAAAGAGCCTGAGAGGGAAACAGAGCTGGGAGGGAAACTTGCCTGTGAGTCAAAGGCATATTTTTCTTCTAATTGCGTAGGAACTGCCTTGGCCTTTTGGAATCAGTGGCGTCTAAACTAATACATAGTACCAGTCTAAAGCTGAGGAGAAATAGCTAAAATTTTAATGACTGTCTGCTATTTTTAGGTAATAACAGATCCTCTACAGAAGCACTGGAAGTCTGCTATCTCCTGCCACTGGGCTGTATTGGCCTTCTGAGGGCCTTTCTGCTTCCTTAAACCTTTACTGAATGATGTCTAAGGAAACTACTTATATCTTCTCATTGTCTTGCTGTCACTAAGTTTGAATGGAAATCTATTCACCGAAATCCCTTTTTTCATCAGCCATTTTTTCCCAGATAGGATCAGGTGTCAATACTGTCTTTAATGGGAAGGAGCAGGGTCATGCCTGAGCAATATTGTATTCTTTTAATGAACAGCATAGGTTTCTATAGCTTACTTTTCACCCCTTCATGTTCCCGACAAAAAAAAAAGAAACAAACAACAAAACAAATCTTTAGTGCTGTCTCTTGTGACATTTTCTTCTTCTCTCTTTTTCCTGCTCTGGTTCGTGTCAAAGTGCATGTTTTCCCATGATCAACTCATGTTGATGCACATCCCTGTCAATTAACAATGCAGTTTCTTTCCATAAAAAAAAATTACAGCAAAACTCGTCATAAAAAAGGCACAAATACGTGAAAACTTTCCACTATGTGGTGGAAAAATGACACAACAGATGAACTCTGCAAGAATTCGTTGCTTCTGTGAGACACAGCCCAGTCCTTCCTCATTCCATGAACAAATCTAAAGCAGACAGATCTAGTGGAATAAAATAGAACTCAGGAGAGAATTGATCGACTAAACGGAAAGATAAAATCCTGAAAGTGCTTATGCAGTTTCGACTTAATCCAGGTGGCACCAAAACTTAAAGAAACTTTTTGTCCTAAAACTGTGCAGACACCTGAAATATGTACCATGGGGAATGAACAAAAGTATCTTGCCTGTAACAGAGTTGGACGGCCAACATCTAAGCCTGGTCAAGGTCCGGAGATGTGTCTTTCCTTTGTCTAGGTTCTTAGCAAGGCTCAATCTTGTGTTCTTGGAGCAGCTTTAAAAATCCACCATGAATTGGCTACCTACAAAAAGCTGCATTGCTGGGTTTGGGGTTTGGTTTGTATTAATCCCTTTAAATAGTAATTTAGCAATTAGATTGCACAGCCATGCTGTGGAGGACCTGAGCTTGGATTTTCCCTTTCAAATCCCCCTTCCTATGAGGCTCTGCTGACTGCTAGACTATAGCTTAGTGTTAGAGGGACTTTCTCTGGTTCTTCTGTTTTCCCAGAAAGCTGGGCAAAAAAAAAAAGCAATTGTGAAACTCAGCTGCTGGTTCCTGCTTCAAGGAGTGTATTTTACTGAATGGCTCTTCCAAGGCAGAAAGCATGCCCTTCTTCCAGTCCATTTTAGTCGTAATTGTAGGTAAGGTTGGCATGTTAATTTTAGGTTTTTCCTTGCATTGAGTGCCATAGGGTGGGGAAACCAAAGTGCTACTCATAAGTATCCTGTACCTGAGACTAACACTGTCTAAGTAAACTGCAGGGAGTCTGAGGTGCCACATAGGGATTCTGAATCCCTCTGTGGGGTAGAAAATCTACGTACTGTGATGCTCAGATTTTTATCTACATAAGGACACCACCTTCCAGATTCATACAGCCCTGTAGCTTCCACTGAAGTTGCTGAGAGCCAGAATTTATGTGCATAAATACCTTATTTTCTGCAAAGAGCCCGAAGTCTCTGTGGATTCTCTAAGCACCCCCTCAGAAGTTTCTAGTGTCCCTGAGATTTATACTGTAAACTCCCTACAGTGGAGCAGAGGGCTGAACTGCCTGCAGAGGTGGAGAGACAGAGAGCAGAGACTGTCAGTAGTATTTCTAAGTAGTCACCAGAGTGCAACATGAGATGTTGCCCAAACTGTCCGCGCTAACATCTGTGTACAAGAAACAGAGAAAGTTAGAGCGAGGCGTGTTTTATGTGGTATACTTCTGTTTGGAGTATGCTGTCCTGGATGGCTTCAGTGCATTTTCACAAGTAAACGATGTTTTTGTGTTTGTATTAAAATGTTAATTCGTCTTTTTTAAGTTTTAAGCTGCAATTTTAAAGAAATATGAGAAAGACCCTGCCCCCTGCAGATGTGTATCACTCTACAAAAGATGTAATGTGACTTGCAATGCTAGTAGGGCTGGTATAATTTTTTTGATGCTTAAGTACAGGAATTTATGAAGTGTGTTTAGTGTTCTCCCATGTGGTCTGGTGGCAATAATGCCAAAGGAGTTGAAAATGGGGTTTGGATGTGATAAACATGAGTACAAAAGGAGAGTCAAGCCTCTAGGATCACTAAATTATATGAACAGATTTCAAAAACAGCAAGCTGCTACAGTCAGAAAATACTGTAAAAATGCTGAAGGGTGCTGTAGAAGGAAAGAAGAGCTGCGCATCATGAAGGGACAAGACTGGCATCGAACGAAACAGGAAGAAGAGTAGCACAAAGTCTTTGGATGGGTCCAATTTATTTAGGCTGAAAAATAAAACAAAGTGCTGGCAAGACATGGATAGAGAGGACAGTTTCAAAGGTCTTTTATTCCTTACGTAAGAGGGCAATCTAGAAATGATAGAGCAAATGAAAATTTTCCATCTCTAACTTTTAAGTGAAAAATAAAATTTTAAGTACATAAGTACACCAAAAAAGGATATTATCTAAACATGAACATTTTGTAAAACAAAGCAAAGAAGCAGAAAACTACAAGCCTTGTTATGATTGGGACAAAAATACTTGCTAAGCAAGAATTAAATACTTTTAGGACAAAAGTTACTATTTCAGAAAGATATTTTCTTCAATTTTTAAAGCTTTTAAATCAATGAATATACTGCAAAGCTGTCACTAGATTTTATTAGATCTTGTGTTAAAGTCTGATCTGTACAGAGGAAGGTGACAATAATGAAAAAACCATTGTGTCCTATTTGTCTACCTCGGTCTTGGTGGTATTTGTCAGTGATGTCTATAAACTATGTACGTCTGCATTTCATGCTTGTACAAATGTTTCTGCGTTGACAAAGTGCAACTATAAATCATACTTTTGGACTAGTTGGCATGTGCTTCAGAAGCTTTGCTTCTGTGAGTTAAAGCATTGTAGGATGAAAAACAGATGATTAAAGGTTAATATAAAATTATCTTCTGTGTGCAGTGGATGACCAGGGCTGACACTAGCCATGAATCACCCATGAGAAAGATAAAGAAGCACCTTGCACACCCCCTCAAGGGAAAGCCGGGGAGAAGATGTAAAGCCTTTGCTAAGAATGAAAATGATGCTAGAGAAATATGAGTCAAACTGAGAAAGAAAAGTGTTCACTACATGCTCAAGAAACTAATTTATTATGATTACTTATGAGCAACAGCTGCAGACCCCTTTCTGATCAGAGAAGCACCTCTCTGATATCTCCATACCCTCCTTTTCTACCAGGACTTTCAGCTTCTCTGTGTACTATATTTTTCTGAATGAAGCTATTTCATCAGTAAAAGGCTCCACCACCATGATGTCGATTCTGCTACCTGTAGTTCAAGTCTGAACTTTACTTCTGAAACTACAAAGCTGTGATTATCCTTTGACAAATTTCTTTTTCTTTATCTGAATTTCAGCTGCTTTCTCTGAAATGTTACCAGGATCCATCCCTATAATAATTCTTCTTAGGATCCATAGCTTTTCCCTGTGTCAGCTACTGTAATTCTCATCTTAATGGCCTACTGAAGCCACACACTTTAGACTTCAATGCACCCAGAAAATTGTAATCAGGCCACATTATTTGCTAAGGGGCTTCATCTCCCTTCTCTTAGTTTTACTCACTTACTATCCCTCTGCTTACAGAATCCATATCAAGTGTTCATTCTTTTAATTCACTTATGGCTCACTCTGTGTTCGGCCCTTGGCCTGAGTATAATCCAGTGCTCCTACCCTACATTTTCCCTTTGTTATCATTCATATGGATCAACTTCCATGAAATACCTACAAGCTAAAGTTAGAAAAGTGGGAATTCTCCCAGCTGAAGAGGCAGAAGAAGGTGCTTAGCCTTTGAAGAAATATTTCCATTTTGAAAAGGAGACTACTAAAAAATCTACCTTTTTCAATTATTTCCTGCATTTCTGTAAATCCTGGGAGTAGAAAAAAATCAGATAAACATGTCAGGGTGGCCTCAAGCAGTCCTATGCCTATGTCTTTTTCTTTCTGCTACTGGCCCCTTACCTTGTAGAAGCATGGGAATTACATTTTTATTTCCGTCTTCCTTTTATTTTTACACTCCCAAGCTTCTTAGATAGCAATATGCTTAGCTCATACCTGTCTTCACCTTTCCTACTTCTAGGAGAAAATGCTTGTATTTCTGTTCTTCTTGGAGGTATTAAACCTGTATAAAATGAAATTTGTCTTTCATTTTCCTATATACTATCTTAACTCTCTCTTTTGTACCTTATCTTCTGCCTTTTTATACAATAATTGCCATCTCAACGTCTAACTCACAGCATAATGAAGGCTGCTGGAATCAATTAAATCACATTATTTTTAACTAGTAGACCTGTATATTCAAGAGAATGGTTTTTGGATCAGTCAATACTTCTTAACAATGGGCTCTTATATCTCCTAATGTAAATGAAATTATGGTGCTAAGTTCTTATACTTGGTTTCATTGCTCCAGAATTCCTAAGCACATCAACCATAGGCAGTTGGAAAACTTTAAAATTAAACATCAGAAGAGCAGGGGGAGGAAAGTTTCCTTCTGCCTCTCAAGAAAATGCATTGTTTAATTCATTCAAATATAAATGGAATGCTCATACTAAGCCACTAGGATGCTCTTAATTTCTTAAAGATGTTTCTTCATGTGAGGAAGTATCATCTGACCCAATAAACCAACTCTAGCTTGAGCTTGTAGGTTCACAAAAAACTAAGCGTTTCCCAGCGACCTTCCCACTTCCTTTCCTTTTGGTTTTCTGTATGAATGAATCCCTTTCAGAGGAAATGTTAGAGTGATAATTTCAGATCTCCAGACGATATAGAATCAGTCCACAGAATTAAAGTATTTTTTTTGTCTTGAGATAGCTTTCTTCTCTATGTGTGAAAAAACAACTGGATCAGACAATCATTTCCTTTGAATTCAAGTAGAAAGAGAATTAAGTGGTTAAACATACAGTTTACTGGTAGTACTTTAAGAGATAAACATTTTCATCTGATCACTTTTTAAGTTTTATCTTGTTTAAAACACGTTCTAAAAATTACTTTGTTCAGCTTATAAGGAAAGTCACAATGTGCTTGGATTTAATGCAAAAATACCAGGTGAGCTGATAAACCAATTTCATTTTATGAAGGCAGTGCAAATGCTGTAATTTAAAAAAAAATACACGTTAGCTTAGATTAGATAGAAAATAGAAAATCATCCAGGTGGCAAGAAAATACTAAAATACTCTCCTGGATGGTTCTACTCACCTTACAGCTTCAGTCAGGGCTGCCTGTGATTTTAAACAATATTTACATTTAATGTAGTGGGACCAGACAAGTATCTCTTTCCTAAGAATGTAAGTGAGTTAAATCAGTTTGCTGCTTCTGTTGTCATGCAGCTCTTGTGTTGTTAATAGCCACAGAAATAATGAATGTCCAAATGTATCTGACAGCTTGTATAGCCATCTTTTTTATGGACAAAGATGCATCCTTGAGCACCCAGGAGGTACTGCCTTTGGGAGACTGAAGAGATGAAATGTGGAATTTTTTATTAATAAAAAAGCTGGTTTTTTATAGATGTAACTTTCAAAATGTGGGCCCTAATTTCTAATATCATCACACTTGTGCTTCAGTAAGTTTGTGCCTGATTTAAGTAGATAACAAGAAGGCAAATCGACTCCCAAGATCAAGGTATGTGTCAAATAACTAAACAGATATTTTTTATATCTAAACACCAAGGCCTCCTTTCTAACAAATTTGTGCTACTGTACACTATCAAAATAATCTTGTCTACATCCAGTAGGTTGGCATCAAGTTAAATATAATATATTTTTTTTAAATTATCTAATAGGTCTATATATTAGAGCTAATTATTTATTAATCGTGACTAATATTGTACATTTTTTTTATTCAAATAAACTGTTGGTGCCTAACTTTGGGCATGAGAAGTCTGGCCACTGCCTTGAAGCCCATGTTCAACCATGACATTATGCAAAAAACACATAGAAAACATAAGAACCACCATGGTGGCAGGAACATTCACTTTTCTTCTTATCTCACTGCTCTGTACCCAAGAATGGATGGGACTCTCCGTAAAGCAGAGACCCCAGAACATGGACAAATCTCCTTCTTCTGTGTCTTGATAGAGCTCAGAAGGGTAAAAAATCACTACACAGCCAGAGTTTGGGGGAATCTGGCTTTTATTTCACCTCTCTGCTTCTTCTCCAGCCCTGGGAAGGAGAGGCTTGTGGCTAGGTGGCATCCATAAATATATCTTCTCCTACCATCATTCCTCATGCAAGGAGAAAAGAAAACTTGAATGAGTAGAAGCATGGTGGGAAGTGCTGCCCTCCCTCAGGAAAACTTTCTGTCATCTTCTGCATCTCAGCCCATGCATGGGTTGTTCTTTCTCTGGAGGCAGAAAGAAAGGAGATGACCCACCAGAAAGGCCTCCTTTTCACCATTATATAATTGTCTGAGGTCTGAATCAAGACCAAATCACCTTATTTCCTCAGGGAAACATGGTGAAAATTTGCAACGCTGTGCATGGGGATCTGGCAAGAGCTTCCTTACAAGTTAGAAGTGCCTTCTCCAGACTTTTGCCAGGACTGACTGGGTCTTGTGCTCTCAGTTTTCTGTTTTCACAAGAACTAAATGTGACTTTAAAAGTGGCAGAGGAATGAACAACATTTAAAGTAAGCCAATTTAAAGCCCGGGCTTTTGCTGAGCTTTTATAATCTACCATTCACTAAAACATCTCTGTGTGTGAGATCTTTCCCCCTAAGAACATATGTCCTTCCTGCTTGTTCAGACTCTGATCCTAATCTCAATTGTTTGATGTCATAATCTGTAGTATGGGAATGCAGAGAAATGGCTTCAAAAAACCTCCAGTGCTAATTGAGAGAAGGTGCCTTCTGGGGGTTTTCTGTGTGCAGTAGTTTCAGGAATGATTGGAAGAAAGCATACTAATCAATTTTGCAGATGACTTGCAGTGGGGAAATATCGTAAGCCACTTAAAGGCTGAGAATAACACAGAACACAACTTTCATAAAACAAAGGAGGAATCTAACGTCACTTGGAACATAGCAGACATGCAGATTGCTTCCCATAGCTATTCAGCAAATATTTTTTAAAACATTCTGAAAACCAATATAGATGTGAGAATGAATTGATGACAAAAAAAATAAATATATTCATGCCTTATTTGGAAGCACCAGGAAGAAACAGAAGTGCTTTCAGTATCCAAAGTTAGGCTTCTAAGTTCCAGAAGAGACAATACAAAATTAGTGCTGCTATACTGTGTTGTTATTATAGCAAAAAAAAAAAGAGTCAACAACAATCAAACCCATTGTACTGTAAATGCCATTTTCTTTATGCTGATAGTGACAATGGACATCTTTAGAACACCTTTAATTTCAAATCCCATAGCAAGATTTACAGTCTTCACTTCCAGACAAGATAACTTTTTCTAATGAACTAAAACCAGTTTTTCCTGTGATACAGACCCCTTTCACGGAGTCTTCCTAACTCTGTTTGGCTGCAGAAATGCAAGTGCTATGCAGATGTTGCAAAGGTCAGTAATTTGAAGCTTAAAGTAAGTTACATCAAACATCATGCATTTACATCAACCCGCAGATGTTAAATACATCTGCTAAATTTGCTCGTAATCTGTGAATTGCTCTAGATACTATCAGCACAGTCTTCTCAGGATGCATGGAGCTGGAAGGGCCTAGGCTTAAGTAACCTCAGCAACAGGAGAGGTAAAATATGCTTTGAGAAACAGTTTCAGACCTCCTCCTGAATCTTTTCCCATTGCATTTTATTTACAAAATATGAAATCTTTACTATTACTTTTTTTTCAATATGACTTTTTCTGACTTTTAAATAATTTTATTACATTGTCTTTTTTTCTGATAGCTCACATTTCGGAAATTCATAAAGAATCATGGCATCTGTAATTGCTATGATTTGACTACAGAAAATAGAAAATCTGCAATACCTAGTATGCTTTAGACAGGTCTTTTGATTAGTGCTGTATTATCATGAACATGAGAATGAGACTAAAGTGGTCTCATGCTATTATGTGGTTCCTAGTCACATGTCTAATTTCATTTCCTAAATTTTAAAAAAGGGATTAAAAATCTACTTACCTTAAATAGATATTATACAGAACTTAATTGACAGTGTCTGTACACTGCTTTGAATATCTAAAGAACAATATATGAATGATGAGTGCTGTTTTCTCTTCATTAGTCTATTTATGTCTCACACTCATTTTTTACCTCTCTTCTCTACACTCTTCCTACAGTAATCTTATATTTCTAATATTGAAATGCCTAAAGTTAGCTTCTTATTTCAGTCTCATTCATCCTGGAAAAATTCCTCTCTGAGATCTATCTTGCTCTTTCTTTCTATATTCCTTCTGTTATACTGACTATTCTGTGTTCATTTTGTTTTTCTTCACTGTATTAAAAGTCAAGTGAAGCCTTTGCCTTATCATACTTACTCCCTTTTCACCAAACTCCTTCTAATGTCTCTGAATCATTTATTCTTATTGCTTTTCTAACTGTTCATATACAAGAGTTTTCTGAATATACTGTACATAAGATTATATTTTAAAAAATCAATTCTAGCATACACATTACAAGACTGAGAGAATTTTGTTTTCCTATTACGTGAAATGTTTTTGTTATACCTTAATTATGGTAAAGAAGAAGGATCAGGCCAAATGAAGAAAGACGAATGTTTTGTTTTCTAATGAATTTCACACAGACATAGCAGTTTCTCTGCTGCTGGCTTAAAACAAGGCAGACACAAGTGGTATGAACAACATAGTCAGCAGCAACCTCATTTGTCTAACCTCAGTGGATCAAGAAAAAGAATAAGTTTTTTGGAATGCAAATATTATTGTGAAATTGGAAAAAAAAAAAAAAAAAGAGGAAAGGAAAAAATATAGGTTACGCATGGCTGCCTTTAATGGAAATAGTATGATGTCCTTTCTCCCTTTCTTCATGGTTTGAAGTCAGCGATCCCCAGAGAGAAAAATTCTGAAGTTGTAATGAAAAGGGATCATTTCAGAACACATAACAGGCAGTTCCCTCTTCTTTTATGTTCTAGGGAGAGAGAATGTTTCCATTGTATGTGGCTTTTTGATATATGACTTTGAAAAGAATACTCAGTCCTTCCATGAAAAGGTTGAATATTCTTCTCTTTACTAAGTCCTCATTCCTGAATTACATTGAAATCCCACTCCCTGGTTATTCATAACTTGCTAAAGTTTCCCTGTGAGGCTTAAAATTGTAGCACTCTAGTCTAGTAAAGACATTTTAAAAAGAAAAACCAAGCTAAAACAAATAATGCATTGCAGAATAAACAATTTCTGAGACATAGAAGGAGAACCGACCCTATATTTTCCTTTTTCTTTCCCTCATGGGGAGTAGAGAAAAATTTGTGCCAGTAAAGGGTTTGCTTACATTAAATTGTGAGGCCATTTGTTGGTGCAACACTTTTCAAGCTCAAAGAATACTTGGAGGTTGAACTTGAGATATTCACACTATGCATTAATAGCTCCATTTAACAATTAAATCTTAAGCAGTTCTGTTACTGGATTACAGTTTTGAAGCCTGACTTGAAAACCAGTGCAACTGTCTTATAACAGTCTCTAAAAGAAAACTGCAGCTTCAAGAAATCTGTATTGTAGATCTTTCACTGTTGCTCTTCCTGAGCTGCCAGTGCAGTTTAGTGTTCAACAGTGTGAAACATTTCTAACAATTGAACTAAAAATAGATCTCAAACAACAAAAGGTGAAGCAAGCAGGAGTGTGTGTTTATGGAAGCAGGGCAGTATGGTAACATCTGCAAATGTTAGCTAAATTTTTAATCCTCTTGTATTAGGCTTCTTAGAAATAATTTTGCATGTTACAGCTTGAAATAAAGACACGGACATGGTATTCCTGCACAACAGCTTCCAGCTGCCTCATCAGATGTTTGCTTTGCAAGGGTTATGTCCTACTTTCCTACCACTGTCCTACTATCCTACTACCGAAAAGATGAGTGTTCTGTTCATCTTGCCTGACATTAGGTTAAAAAAATGCTTATTCACCTATGCCTAAATAGGTACACTGATAGCCTTTGTAGAAAGGGGTTTCCAGTTGTTTATGTGCCTTTTTTAGAACAAGGTGACTCTCCCCGTGAATTTTTCTTGCTGCTGACCAGCAAAGGAAGGTAGGTGACCAGTCCAGACTTAGGTAATTATTATTTCTGTGTTAATTCATGGCAGAATTGTATCCCAGCAGACCTCAGACTGGGACTTTGAATACTGTTTACAAACAAGCAATAGTGAAAGACAACAGACCTCATAAAAAATCTGGGTATACTGTGAACTCAATTTTTCACTGCAGGGATATATATTTCATTCACAAAGACCAGGGAGGACAGGGAGTCAGTGCTGACAAAAGTTCTCGTCCACAGACTAGATGACATTTATGAGCACGATTCTGTTTTAATGGAGGATTTATTGACCTTAGTCATTTTGTGAGATTGAAATTGTCTTTTAAATCAAGTATGCAGGATTTAAAGTTTTAACTGACATGCCCAGACAACTTATATCTACATTAATTATTCTGGGATTTTCCAGCAGTATTTAGAGGTATTCATTTTCCATTCCTATAAGAAATAAGACCATGGCTGTTACTATGTGAGGCACCACAGGTTTAACTCACACAGTAGGACTTCATTCAGGGTGTCTTCCTAACTTTTCAGTGTGTGTTGAATAATAATACTCCCATAGGAAGTAGTTTTGTAAATTCTGGCCTGGAAGTACAACCCCCTCCTGTCCTACACACTCTGTAAGAGCTACCACAATTACTCTTCTGATGCAAGATTTAGCTGACCTAACCCAAGGCATAAAATTTTAGCACCCTGCCAAAGTTAAGTGTCTGGATAACATCTATTTTCAGTGGAGAGACACTAGTAACCCCATTTTTAAGCATACGTTTTGGATAGGGGCACTGAATTACTTACCTGAGGTGCTAGTATCAGTCCTTCAAATGGAGCAAAGATGTCAACTGTGGACAAGATGTCTAACTTGAAGAGAGACCAGATGAATCCCAACAAAATGAAGTCCATACTCCATATTTTCTTAATGCAGAATCTTTTTCAGAGAGGTTTCCTGGAAGATGGTAACTAGTATTAGGCTTTTTTTGAGAAGAGACCTTTCTACTAGAAAGACAGAAGATGGATGATATTTTCCCTTATCTTTTCATTTCATTTTCATCACATAAACTCCTCTGAATGCATTGTGTTGTTTTCCAAAGTGTCCAGAAAAGCTGAGGAAGAGTGGTACAGGCAAGGGCAGTCTGAGCAGGGAGAGTAGCTCAAAGAGAAGAACCTGGGGTTCAGAAGAGGCTCACATGTTGCTGGGCAGTGAGGGCAACAGCGAGATCATGGCATTTCACAGCAGAGAGTGAGAATGACTGGGCTAGCAGAATGGCACTGAGTGATGAGGAGTGACAAGACTGTAATAGGAACAACTTGGGGTTATCAGCTTAGAGGGAAGAAGCAGGACTTGTGTAAGACTATGGTTTTCCTATACCACTTTTACACTCCAGCCACAAACACTTGAAACTCATCAATAATAGAGATTTAGGTCATCCCCAGCCAGTAAAATGGGTTGTTTTGGCAGGACTCCACTTAGTCTCATACACTTCAGAGATAGATTTGTACTTTACATAATGTATTTCCTTGCTTGGTTTCTAAAACCAGTTCATTTTGGTCACTGTGGTTTGGGGATAGACTTGACCAAATTCAAATCTGTGTCACAGCCATTTTAATCACAAAGCAGCTGGATATTACAGCATTTTCAAATAGCCTACATTCGTGACTAAAATCCAAAAGGCCCGTACATGCAATCAAGTGCTTAAACAGCATTCAACAAAATCAGCTTGCAGTTGGATAATGAAAATTTGAATCAACATGCTTTGGTAACCAATAACATACACTGAATGCCAGCTGAATATTTAAACTGAAAATGCAAAGCAGAGAAGCATAACAACTTGATTACCAGCTTCCTTTCTATAAAGAAAATATTGTTTTAAGTGAGCTGTTCTAATGATCAAGTATACCACAGGAATGTGTCAGCAATTACAGCAATCAACACAGCACTTTTTTTTTTTTTTCAATTTATCTTTATCTATCATCTCCTAAACACTAAGGAAGGCTATGTCCTTTGGCCCCAGACTATACGCACAAAATAATGCTGGAAGCCAACTTTAAATAATTAGTCCTAAAAGAATGCATATATTCACCATGCAATCTCCATCTCAAGCAACATTAGGCTTGTTTACACAATGATGCAACTAAGGGACAGCGTAGTCTGCTGAAGAAGATGCACAGAGAACTGAAATAAGTCATGCTTTTTGAGATAAGACTTGACACTTGTGACTAGGCAACAAGAGCCAGTTCAAAACCTGCCACAGCATAGGCAAAATTGATTTCTGCTGCCCCAAGCATGGGGACTTGCGTCAGGCAGAGGCCTGATTACTCTACCCATGGTCAGAGATGGAACAGAGCTGCAGGAAGAGGCTGGGAGGAGCAACAGAGGTACAGCTTCCAAGGGGTGGTAGAAGTGAAGGCAGAAACAGTGTTGCCTCAGCAGAATCATAGAATAGAATCATAGAATCATAGAATGTTAGGGGGTGGAAGGGACCTCTGGAGACCATTGAGTCCAATCCCCCTGGCAAGCAGGACCATAGAATCTAGGGCAGGATACACAGGAACGCATCCAGATGGGTCTTGAAAGTCTCCAGAGAAGGAGACTCCACAATCTCTCTGGGGAGCCCTTTCCAGTGCTCTGTAACCCTCACAGTAAAGAAGTTCCTCCTCATGTTGAGGTGGAACTTCCTATGCTCTAGCTTGCA
>JAVSBS010024455.1:54390-65440 GCA_033124195.1 Coracias cyanogaster | reverse complement strand
TCTGTCGCCGAAGTAGTTCTCCAGCTCAAGTCTCTTACATGGAACAAGACCTATATTTGTTGAAACTCACTTAAGCTAAATTCATGCTAACAATCACCTAAGTAAAAAGAAGCACAGCAGGAAAGCCTTGGTCCTCTTCTTTTTTCCCCTAATACTAGGTCCTTCTCAAGCCGCTCGGAGGGTCTTGAGTCATCTGGCTAAAGGAAGTGGGAAGTCACAGATACCTGTGTAGCTGAATAGCATTTTCACTGCGTGGAGAATGTTTTAGTCTTTGATTTATTTTTTTTTTATTCTTCTCTTGATAATAATTGGTATGAGACATGTGAAATTATGTTTTTAATTTATTTTTTCCCCACTAAAAAATTCTAGATAGAACCCTAAAGTCCAAGATGCTGCTAGAGCTTCAGAAACTGAACAGTTAGGTGTTGTGAAGGAACTGAGGGGTGGGAGGTGAAACTTTCTCCATTAATTTTACTAGTGTAGCTTTTTTTTTTTTTACTATCCTTTTATTATTAATTTGGTAGCACTTGCAAATCCTGCCAAAGGTTTAGGAGTATTGTTTGTGAAATTGTCTTTGCTAGTATGTTCTCTGCAAGCTGTCCATGATCATGGTTGAACTCTAATCACTTTATTGCAGGGGCAGAGCAATAAAATACTTCAGACTTAGTACGGTGCTTAAAGTAAACTCCTGTTCGAGATTCCTTTCTATAAAAGCATACACTTTTTTGTGTTAAGTGTTTTTACTGGGTGGTACCCGAGCACTCCTGGTGTTCTGTTGAGAGCAGAACTCATAAACCTACTTAAGACTATTTTCAAGCAGAGATAGGTTTTCATAGGTGTAAATGTTGCATAGTTTACAAAGTTTCATGGCTCCAGGTTGTTGTCACAACTTTGATTACAGATCAAAATTCTGTTACCATTTCTATGTAATCTGCTAATACTTAACAACAGTTCCAAACCCTAAATCTTTTGGGTTATGACAAATGGCTGTACTTGTGCTAATGGATATTAGAACATGTGAGTGTTGTTCTAGCGGAACTCTGCTTGACAAATGTTTATGGAGTGATGCTGCTGTCGTGGGTTATTAGTGTCTCTACCCTTCCGACACAAGTCTTGTCTTGTATAAAACACTGAAATGAGTTTGTCTTCAAGTGCTGGATGCTCTGTACGTTGGTGGTGAGGGTTGGGGTTTTTTTTTCTGCTGTATGAGGGTGCAAGAAGGTAATTACTGCTACTGTGAAAAAATAATTTTCAGCTGGTTTTAATGGAGAGTATTTGAATGCTATTTCTTTTTCCTTTTTTCCCCCACCTTTCTGGAATTCTGCAAAATTCATTAGCTGATGGATTAGGTTGATTTGCAGATGAAGATAGAGAAATACTTCCCCTCCCTGCCCCGTCCGTCCCGTCCCGTGTCCCCCCCCCCGCCTCTGTTTTTGTTATATTAATAGCTTTAGGTAAAGGGGGAAAAAAACCCACAGTAACTTCAGTGTTTTTCATCTTTAATGATTCTACTTTTTCTTCCAACCTTTTAGACTTCTAGTTTTGAGAATGCCTGGCTTTCAACTCCCGCAGCTTGTTTTCTTATTGGAAGTGGAATTCAGTTTTATTTCAAATCATTATTATGAAGTTTGTAGTGTCTGGATCTCTTGGAAGATAGTAGTTGTCTTTATTCACAGAGAGATATGGTGGGCGCTATGCAAAAATAATCATTTGAAGACCTGTATCATTTGGAGCTGAGATACAGCAAGTCCTGGGTACTTATCCCTGGGAAATCATCTGGAGAATAATCATTCTAACGTGGGCTGCAAAAAGATAGAGGTTGACAAGGAATCTGATTGTGGAAGAGATTTCTTGGTGAAGGGGAGATGCGTTTCCACCACTTAATTAACAGAAAGCAGATTAGTGCAAATGTCTGCTTTAGCTGTTTGGTAGAATGCATGGTCTGTTAGCTATCTGATGTTCCTGAAAATGAGAACTCTTTAAAAACATCAAGAAAATTACAAATTTTACAGCCAAGTTCTTGTGTGATGAAATCTTAATGTGTTTTTGTTGCCTTGGTGCTTAAAATTCAGCACATCTTATTTCCTGTTATTTCCATATGGAAATTGAAGTGTTACTGGATGCCAGTGACTTTATGTGGCATCTCTTATATTCTCTCCCCTACACTGCCTGTGTGGTGCTGGAGGATTTTTTTTTTTTTTCTTAGAAACAGTTTGTGACTACGGTGCCAAACAGCAAGGGCGTATTTAGGCTTAATCCCACAGAAAATGAATATTTACTGCCATATTGTTTACATCACATATCTTTGTGGCTAAGAATCCTAAACCTACATTAGATACATCAAATACTTGAATTATTGGTGGAAAGAGAGCAGGGAAGGGTTTATCCACTGCAGTTGTTACAGTAATAGTTTCACAGTAAAGATGAGAAAGGTCAACATTAATGATTTTCTTCTGAACTTCTAGTGAAAGCTGTAACTGGAAGCAAGAAGTCTGGCTAGAAAGATGAAAATAGACAACTCGCTTGCTAACTGGAGGCATAAATCTCTGGTTACGTGGTTAGAGGGATTTGAAAAACACTTGGAAATGAGGGAATAGTTGTGGGAAGACTACCTGTTCCTGCAGCCAGGAGCAGCTGGAGATAGCACTACTATTGTTGTGAGGATGGGATCTACTGGGGCTGGGTGTTGGTGGTGTGAAGTACTTCTTTGGATCCTCCTCTACTTAGATGTTGTCACAAAGACTGTATTACTTTAATTTGTTAAAAGACTATACCTTCTGTTTTATCTTATTTCTTAACTTCTATTGCACAGTTCTCCCAAATTAGTCCTGTTTTCAGACTCATAGTCAAAGAAGGCTGAGCAGAATGGTAGCCCCTACCTCTCTATCCTTGGAACTTCCATTATGTCCTCCTAATGATCTGTGCTACTGCTGCTTTCAGGCAGGAACTTCGATATGGAGAAGATGAGCAAGTGACATACTTGGAATTGTGTTGATGCCAGCAAAGGTTGGAGTGATAGCTGTGCAACCTAAGATCTTGGGGTTTTTACAGTGTGGCAGTGGACAAACAAGAACGCTTGTGTGTATTGCCAACTCAATGTTCATTGCTTTTTGAGGGTAAATTAAGTATTGCTGAATTCTAGAAACTTGCCTTGTAAATATTCTGATAGTCTTGTATTCTGCTGGTATCTTGCACCAATTTAACCAGAAATAATCTGTTTCATAGAATCATAGAATGGTTTGGATTGGAAGGGACCTCATAAATCATCTCATTTCACCGCCCCTGTCATGAGCAGGGACACCTCCCACTAGACCAGGTTGCCCAAAGCCCCATCCAACCTGGCCTTGAACACGTCCAGTGAAGGGGCATCCACTACCTCCCTGGGCAACCTGTGTCAGTGTCTCACCACCCTCACAGTGAAGAACTTCCTAATTTCTAATCTAAATCTCACTTCGTCCGGTTTGAACCTATTACCCCTCATCCTATCATTACAAGTCCTTGAAAGATGTCCCTCCTTAGCTTTCTTGTAGGTCCCCTTTCAGATACCAAAGCTTCAGTCAGGATGTTCAGTCCAGAATTGTAATTAATTTCAGTGTTATTCTTGAGATACTTGCTGATAAGGCTTGTTAGCAACTTAAACTGGATTGGCTTGGCCTTCATGTGATAAGTACCTCTAGTTGGCAGGAAGGCTGCGTGTTGTTGAAGGAACTTAAATGGCTAGATACCGCCTTTCAAGAGGCCTTATTTTAAGGTATAACTTATATTTTTAAGGATTTATGTGATGGTGTAATTAGGTCCTAATTCAGTTCAAAATGTTGAAACCAAGAGGTAGTTAAAAACAACCCTCTACATAATCTTAACTGTGATGGGCATATAAAAAATTCTAAAATACTTTTTTTTCTTTTATGACCTTAATTACATGAAGGAAGCATTGCCTATAGTTGGTGAACTGCCTGAAGGGCAGGGTACTCAGAGAATCAATGTTTTTTAAAGGCTAGATCTTAGCCAAAATGAAAACCAATAATATTTTTCAAATTCTGTTTTCTGAACTTGAAGATAGTCATCAACTAAGCTAAAATTAGGAAAACTAACATTGTATTTTGCATATACAACAAGTAGGTATTGCTGTCTAATCTAGTTTCATTGTGCACCTACATGAGGCTATTCTCACCGTTGGGAAGATTCCACTGTCTCTGTAACAATGACAGCAAGTCAGTTAAATTTTACTGGTTTAATTCTTAATACTGACACAGTTCAAAGCTAATACCTGAAAGGTTACTTAAGACATGTAATTTCACCTAAAGGTTTTGTTTTGAAAAAGTGTATAATTTTCAAAACTGGGAATAAGAATCTGTATTGTTCAGAATTTTTTCTTTTTCACAGCTTTAACTGTGTCTTCCATTTCTAAGTGGAATGTATTCAATGTATTGTCATTTCACCAGAAGAGAGTTCGTTTTTAAGGCTGAAGTTGCAGAGTTTTGTGGCAGATTGACATTTTAAGTTTGATGGTACATTCACCCGTTTAGAAACGGACAAAGGAGAAAGTGGTCAAAAAAGTTTAGGATCTCTCTGTATTTTCTGAAAGATACCAAATTTTTTATGAGGGTAAGTTGACATGCAGGTTTTATTCTGGAAAAAATGGAAAGAGGTGAGGCAACTCGGTGATTATTTTTACTTTTTCTGTAGAGCTGAATGTTTTAGAGATGATCTGTGGCTTATCTTTTTGACTGTTACCAAACCTCTTGGTGAAATGAACCTAGAGAGTGAACTCAAATACTGCTTGACAACCAGTGTAGTCCCAGTACTGCTTTAGGCTGTGCCAACTGGGTCCTAATGAGATGACTTGCAAGCACAGTTTGAGGGATGGTGCAGGTGGGTGGCCAGTACCAGGAGGCAGCACAGTCAAGACTGTACCAGAATTCCCGCAGCTTCAGCACTTTAGATGGCCTCATCTCCTACCTGAGAGCATGGAGTGTATACCGTCAGTATGCTGAGAAAACACAGTTATTTACTCTGGGTTACAGCCTAGGTTTTGTATGATTTTGGATGTTCAAACTGAAAAACTGTCCTGCTTACAAAGAAACCCAACCAAACAACAAACCAACCCATAACCTGCATTGCAACCACAAGAACATCACATGGAGCTGTGAAGAGGAGGTCTGTGGATGTGTGCAGTCTAGGACATATAGTCTAAGGGCCAGTGAACAGTCTCTGGAGCTGTTGTGAGCTGCAGTATAGATACATGATGTGAAGAAGAAGCACCATCTCACTATTTTAAAGATTGTTTCTATTTTAGATGAGTATTGAAACTTTTGCTGCAGGAGCAGTTGGTGGTTACCGTAATTTTGCAGTCTATGGGGTTTTTAATGTTGCTTCAGAATAATGGCTCTGAATAGAAGCGTTAGTTTTCTACTTGAAATTACTTTTTAAAATCATTGCAGCATAGGTTCGTTTGGGTCACCAGGTGTTCTTCTCCAGCATCATGCTCAAAGCAGTGTATTGTCCACTGAACCTGTAGGTTCTTTTCAGCAGAGCTGCTGCCTAGTCTGAGAGTTGCTGCTTGTACTGATGCAGAGGGTGCTCTGTCCCAAGGCTCAGGACACCACCTTTGTCCTTGTTGGATTTCATCAGGTTTCTGTTGGCCCACCCCTCTAGTCTGTCTAGGTTTTCCTGAGCAGCATCCTTGTCACTGAGCACCCCACCCTCTGGCATTCTCTGCAGACTCGCTGAGGTGTGTTGGGCCACCTCCTCCCACCATCAATAAAGGTATGAAACAAGATGGGTCATAGGGTGGGTCCAGCTTGCAGTATTTCACATCCTGCTATGGATGTGCTCCTTATGTGAGAGCTTCTCTTCCATTCACATGCTGGCTCTAGCTCAAGCTTTATTTGCTATCTCGCATAGCTAATTTTAACTTCATTTCAGCAGCTTTCTTCCTTTTGGTGGCTTACAAACTTGTGATGTGGAGTTCATTTTGTAACTGAGGCTGTAATAGCATAACCTTATTTTTTCAGGTTCAGAGAGTTCTTATCTAGATAATGCTAATCTCTGGTCTTTAAATACTGCCTAAATTATCATAGTGATCTTTATTCTCTCAGCTGTATTTTGAATTCTTGGATTTCAATATTAACCTTTAAGTTGAAATTTCATCTGTTTTTAAAAGCTATTTTAAAATATAACCAATCATTTTATCAAGCTTTCTACTGTGAAAAACTGTTTCCTTCTAGGAATTTTGGGGAAGATCCACATAAACAAGGAAGTGGTTTAATTTTGTTGTTCAGTTAGTGTTAAGTGTGTGAGACAGAATTAAACTTTGCAGTAAGTAACTGTTAATTTTAGAAAATTTTGGTACTGTTTGTCAGTAGAGGGTACAGATAGTTCTCTTTAGCTCGTAGCAATTACATGATGGAAGAGTTTTTCCTTAAATATTTCGTGTTTCAGGGTTGAAAATCACTTGGGCTGTACAAGTTTCAGAAATGTTAAATTGCACACAATTATTTTAATTACTTTTATAAAAAATAGATCGTCTATCATCTTATTTATAAAGCTACTTTAAAAGTAGCATAGAGAAGACTACTGGTTAAATATTTTCATTTTAATTCTCTGATATTTAATTTTAAAGAGGTCTGTTTTGGAAGTTATTCCTAGGAATAATTGTACTTCATAGAATCGTCTAGTTTGGAAAAGACCTTTAAGGTCTTCATGTCCAAACATTAACCTAACTCTGCCAAGTCTGCTCCTAAACCATGTCCTTAAAATATAACACAAAGCCTGTCAAAAAGGTTGTCTTAAATGGTGCTTAGATATGTTATAGTTTGATTACATTTTGTTTAACTTCAGCTTGTGGCACATACTGGGACAGGACAGACCCTAACAAATGAAGCCTCATCTAACATTGCCCATTTAGAATAATACAGATCAGTAGCAAGATGTTAATTAGTTGACATGTGCCACATATGTAGTAAGAGCAAGATATGGAACCATAAATAATTTGCAAGAAGGTTATTTAAAACCATGAGGTGGTTTTGCTCCCATTCTTGTCCCCAGATAAATCCCCTTCCCTCCCTAAATAAAAGAACAGCCCCAAACCAGCAGTGAGGAGGGACCTACCAACACTCTGGAAAACCCCTTATAAAAAAAAATACTGGTCAGTTTGATGAAAATCTTCTGTTTCTGTTCACTTGAAAAAATACTGAATCACATTCTATTAGGTCAGAGGCTTTCAAAGAAGCCAGGAGTGCTCAAGTTCCACTTTTATTCCAGTGCAAATGGAGTGGATACATCATGAAAATTCTTGATGCTCTGCTATGTAGCTGTACTTTTCCAGTGGCTTAAAAACTTTTTGATGGATGGCAAATAAAGCAAAATTAATTTTGGGTTGGCAAAAACACCTGTTTGGTGACAGGTGCTCTGGAGGTTTTTTATTTTAGGAAGGGAAAAATTTTCTACTGTCCTGTACCTTGTTGTGTCCTGCTGGACTGTGCAAGGGCGGAAATGTTGGTTATTTTCTAGCATCCCTTATTATACTGACTGTGTGCTTTGAAAACACCTACTCAGAGTCTGTATAGTAGATAACTTGCAAAAAAGCCATGAGTAATCCAGCACTTCACATTAGGAAGAAGTAGGATTGGAATGAGAATCATCTATGGCATCCCCTAAGGAGAACCATCTTCTAGTTGGTTCTAGGTAGCTCTAGACCTATCATGAGGGTTCAGCCATAAAACAAATTCAGCTTTTGTCATTTGGGTGTTGATTGTTTTGGATGATTTTGTTGTTGTTGTTGGTTGGTTGGGTTGTTTTTTATTTTTTAAATCTTGAGTCTAAAGAGTAATGAGAACAAGTCGAGTATCTAGTATGTGTTAGATTTTGATTGCTTAGTGGCATCATTGGACAAGCATATTTGAGGAGAAAAAGTAATTTTGAAACAGATCCAATCACAAAGTTTTAGAAGTAAGCCAACAAGATTAAAAGTTGAAAGACAGTTCCTCTTCTTGGTTTCCTCCTGTTATCCACATTCCTACTTCATGGTGGTTCAGCCCTCTCATCCACCAACCCTTGTGGCTGTCCAGCATTGTGCTGGGCTGATTCAATTTGCTAAACCAGCAAAGTGACTGGGAAAAACAGCAAGTAGCTTTCTGCAAGCAGTATGGGATGAGGACAAGAGCTGGGTTAGAAGGTGATAGGAGCAAGGAAAGAGATGGGTGGAATAAGGGCTGGCAGGGAGTCAACATGAACTGACCTGGGAATGAATTATCAAGGAAAAATAACACACCAGAGCTGGTGAATAGAGCTGTTCTATGTACATATTGGATAAGGAAGGAAAAATAACATTAATTATCATTTTTAATAACCTCAGTCTTTAAAAAGAGCTTGCTTCTCTTTCAGAGTTGCTCAGAGGATCTTGGTCCATGTCTGTTGTCATGGGATGTTTTTTTTTCTCTTCCCTTGCTTTTAAAATACCTTCTTGTCACATCATTCTCTAGGGGCTGTAGATGAAACATTTCCAGGCCACTGCCTGTTGCAGCATTGCTCTAGACGACACCTTTGCTCATGCTCTGTTTCACTGGTTGGATGTATAAGGCTTGCATATGAGAAAGAGCAGGAATCTAGTGGTGAAAATTCTTCATTGTCATCATTCACTGAAGCAGCACCTTCTTCCACTGCACATGTGGCTATTTCTCAGGTAGCAGAAGGCAAAGCTCCCATACTTATGGAGGGCATGTCACAAACTGGTAAAGCTGGAACCGAAATCTGTGGAACCTGATTAAAAGGAGTAGGTGATAATTCACTTGTGTTTCCCAGGCTCACTGGTAACAGTGAGGTGGGAACTAAATAGGTGGTTCAGACCGATACAATGGGCAATAAAATCCAATTAATTGGATTTTAGTTAAATTTTAACCACGAGTTGTTCTGGAAACTTACTCTGAGTGGTAACCATAAAATTGATGCAAAAACTATGGGAAAATTCTGATCCAAGCAGAGAATAGACAGTACTTAAAGGTCTAGAAATGATGGGAGAAGAATGTAGGAGAGGCCCTTAAAATAATGAGCCTCATTTGATAATGTCCTGAATTCAAAACACTAACCACAGCATCAATAATCACATTTACAGCACGTAGCTGATCTGCTGATCTGTACATATCAGCTGAACAGCTGTGTAGCAGTTATGTCCAAGATCTGCATCTCACCAGCCTGGGAGGGTTCGGTGTTGTGAGCATCTCCCAGTTGCTGGGGGAGTGTGTAAGAACCAGACTGGGTGTCAGGAGCTTGTCATGCTGTTACCATTACGAGTGTCTCAAGACAGATAAATAAGGTGGTGGAACCTGGGCAGTCAGGAGTGCAGAGCAGTTAATAAACAGTCCCTGAGTTGGTAAAATATATAAACCACAGAAGTCTTCCAGACAGCATGGTGAAGTTTGTGAAGGAAAAGATGTGACTCTGTCAAGTTGGGATGAGATTGTGGTATGTAGAGTTCAGCTGCTAACCAAATCTTGGGGGCACCTACCTCAACTCATCAGCCTTTGGTTACGCTCTGGTGTGAAGAAAGCCTCAGGTTTTTCTTAGGCTTTGTTCAGACATAGCATTGCTTTTAATCTCCCCTGAAACTCTACATGAGGATTTCTTCTGTATTAAAATACAAGCAGGGGCAGCAAAAGTGAGAGATTCACCAGTCTCCCATAGCAATATTCTGAAATTCTGAATAAAACATGACTAGAAATCCAGATCAGTTTCAAAAGCATGGAGGGATATTAACTTAGTTGTTAGGTGAAACCCGTTGTATTTCCAGTTCTTATCACCCATGATCTTCTCCAGCTTCTCAACCAAAACCTGCCTCACTTGGAGGTATCTCTCCCAGAGACAGATCAGGCACTAGTGAGACCTCTGACTCTCACACTCTTCATATCCTTGTCCAAGAGATTCAGAACATTGCATGCAGAAAGCATGTCATTTCTTTTGGTTGGACAAGTCTTCAGCCAGCTTGACACACAGGAACGTCTTATTTGTAGCAGAAAGGAGGCAGAGCCCCTGTGGGACTGATGTGGGCTGCTGTAGGATGACAGCTACAGAGAGGCTGAAGCAAATGGAAGTGAATGACTGTACAATTCCCTGGTCAGATGATCTTCAGCCCATTGTGGAATCTTAACTACTCTGAAGCTGACAAGGTAATTGAAGCCTGGGCCCCCTCTTCTGAACTGCTGAGCTTTTACACAAAAAGCTTTTATGGGGAATTTCCAGTAACTGTCTTCTGGTGGAGAGCAAGCCCTTCTCTAGTATGTACGCTCCTTCAAAAAAAATATTGGTAATCTAAATAGATGGCCTCAAGCTGGGGAAGGATGGACTGAATGGAGGCATCAAGTCTAGAAATCTAACTGCTGTAGGCACAAACTTCTGCCCCATACTGATTTGCTTAGAGCAGCTCTCTGCTCCATGGTTGGGAGTCTACTATTTCTCCACTGAGTGTGCAGGGAACTTGAGTACTAGAGTTCATGGCATGACCGGTTTTGGTATCTTTGAATAAATAGTGCTATAGTCAAAGAAAAAATGTAAGAGAAGAAACAAAGGCAATTGGAACATTACATCCACCTTCACTGTAGAACATCACTGAACATCACAGGTTCAGAGTTGGGTTTGTTCAGCCTGGAAAAGAGAAGACTGAGGAGACCACCTTTTGGCCTTCCAGTATATGAAGAGGGCCCATGAGAAAGCTTGGGGGGGACTTTTGGCAAGGGCTTGTCGTGCCAGGATGAGGGGTAATGGCTTTAAACTGGAAGAGGGGAGATTTAGATTAGATGTAAGGAAGAAGTTTTTTACCCTGAGGGTGGTGAGACCCTGGCACAGATTACCTAGGGAAGTTGTGGATGGTCCATCCCTGGAAGTGTTCAAGACTAGATTGGATGGGGCTGTGAGCAAGCTGGTCTAGTGGGACGTGTCCCTGCCCATGGCAGGGGGGTTGGAACTGGATGATCTTTTAAGGTCTCTTCTAACTCAAACTATTATATAAGTATCTTCAGGATGAAGTTAGGTGTTACTCTCTTATCCAGTTCATTTT
>JAVSBS010024455.1:40164-54290 GCA_033124195.1 Coracias cyanogaster | reverse complement strand
TGTTACTCTCTTATCCAGTTCATTTTTCAAGGAAGGTAGCTCAGAAAGCCTGGGATTTGTATTTTAAACACCAGTCTTGCTGCTCTTGATAGGACAGAATAAACCACTTATAAGAGAGCTACACAGAAAAGTTGAGTCACTGTTATTGTTTGGCCACTGATTTACCAAATGCCTGTTGGCTCTGACTACCTGTAGGTAATCATTGTTCTGGAAAAAAAAAAAACAACACAACAATAGAAAGCAAACAATTGTTTTTCTCATTTGAAAAGTCTATTCTACTGTCAGTCTTAGTGATACAGCTTTTTCTGTGCTCATTTAAATACTCATTGACTACTGCAGAAAAAACACCTTGAACAGGCAAGACAGGAGAAAGAATTCTTCCTTCTCCCCTGCCTCTCCCCCCCCAGTTGTGAAGCCTCAGTGGTCTTCTGGACTGCTGGGAGAATTTACTACAGAATTGGCTAGATTGGAAAAGACCTTTAAGAACATCCAGTGCAGTCATTGACCTGACACTGACAAGTCCTCAGCTGAGCTATATCCCTGAGCGCTACCTCTGCATGACTCTTAAATAACCTCCAGGAGTGGGGACTGCACTGCTGCCCTGGGCAGCCTGTTCCAATGTGTGGTAAACCTTTCAGTAAATAAATTACTCCTACTATCCAATCCAAGCTTCCCTTGACACAACTTGAGGCCATTTCCTTTTGTCCTATCACTTGTACCTTTGGAGAAGAGACTGACCCCTGCCTGGCCCCAACCTCCTTTCAGGGAGTTGCTGAGAGTGAGGTCTTCCCTGAGCCTCCTCCTCTCCAGGCTCAACAACCACAGGTCCCTCAGCCACACCTCACAACACTTGTGCTCTAGACCCTTCCCCAGCTTCGCTGCCTTTCTCTGGACATGCTCCAGCCCCTCAGTGTCCTTCTTGGAGTGAGGGGCCCAAACCTGAACCCAAGATTTGAGGTGTGACCTCCCTGATGCTGAGTTCAGGGAGACAATCCCTGGATTGTCAGGAGCTTGTCAGGGATGCTGGTAGCCTTCTTGGCCACCCTGGGCACACGCTGACCCGTGTTCAGTTGGCTGTCAATCAGTACCCCTAGGTTCTTCTCTGCTGAGCATCTTTCCAGCCTTTGGCTCTCCTTCCCGAAACCTGTAACATTGCTGGGGGCTGTTGTGGCCAAAGTGCAGAACCCGGCACTTGGCCTTATTAAAACTCGTACAGTTAGTGTGGGCCCGTTGATCTAGTCTGTCCAGATCTCTCTGTTGAATGAATTCCTCACTTGTGACTGCCCTGAGCAGAAGCACAGCTCCATCACAGACAACATCTGGCAGTAGAAGCCCTTAAACCTTTGTTTATGACTTCCCTTTCTGTGTAAGGTGCTTCAAATACATCTTTGGAAGTTGTCTGAAGAAAGCAGGCATCAGTGTGATGGGGATTGCTGGTGGTCTCAAAGAAATAGAGCACTACAAACCCGTCATCATCCTGTCCATTACCTTAGTACCTGAGGAGGTTTTATTTTACTATTAGAAACACATTCGTTTAGATGTTGATTCTTTTTTCCCAATTACTAGGAATAGAAAGTTACATAAGAGCACATCTATAGCTTAACATAAACTAGATGTAAACAACTTGAAATCTACTTCATTGTTTTCAGTTCTTTTAGAACTGTTCCAAGAATTCCAAGCATCAGACTCAGGGATTCAGCTTTTAACTATCATTCTCTCTTAAATCAGTTAATGCCCTAGATACAGGTACTCAGCAGTAATTTCTCCATCCTGGGCCACGCCAACGAACTACCGCTGTCTGGTAACTATGGAAATGCATTTAAGGATGCTTTGGGGCTGAGTACCTTGATGTCTTGTCTTCCTGTTGAGCCTGCTGGCCAGCTGCTTCACATCAAATCCAGTGAAGTGATTGATAAAGGTATTTTAAACAGACAAAGTACATTTACTAATGATAGGTAATTCAACTGTAGAACCCAGTGTTTCAGAACGTGTGGAAATAAAAAATGGTCTCACAGATGGACAAATTCAGGGAGGATTGTTTATTCAGAGGGGCTTAAATTTGGTCTGGATGGAGCCTCCAGATCGAGTGCTTCCTGATTGCCGAATGCTCCTGCCAAAAGCCTTTAGTTAAACCTACAGTTCACGTTGCCTGATGCTTTTGAGACATTTTCCTCCAAAGGATACTTCAGATGAAAATTAGACAAACTTGCTGTTTTTCCCTGCGTGTTTTTTTATACTGAGCTGGCACCTTAATACCGAAGTATTTTGCAGCAGTTCATGAAAGATAACTACTGTTAGAACACATTTTTCTCATCTCCTCTCAACAGGACAAAAGTTCTAGCCTAGGTGTTTGCACTTAGGAATTTTTGCATGCGTATGTCTTTGAGAGGGCAACATTAAAGAAGCATTCCTTGCACTCCAGAGTCTCTTCCGCTTCACACGTGATCTTGTGTAACTGCAGAGTCCTGCTGACCAGGGAGTGGTTCTTCCCCTCCCAGGGACAGGTTCCCGCAGCCTTGTGCTGGGCCCAGCAGTCATGTGGCAGAAGGGAGGGAGTTGAATCAGCAGTTAGTCTTGTGCAAAGTTCACTTTGCTTCCATTTACCATATTTTTTTTTTTATTAAAGTTAAATTGTAGCTTATGTTGTAGTTGTGATTCTTTGGTTGCTTTTTTTTGCATTGTCCTGAAAGGTGATTTATTCGTAAGGGCATGAAAGGGATCAGAGGGTGCAAGAGAGACAGGTTTTGAACAGTGAAGCCTGTGGTGGTGGGTACCTAGTGCTGGGTAGTTAATCTGCCTCTGTGGGTTTGTCTTATTGATCCGAGGCAGGGTGGGTGTCTGAATTCTCTTTCCGCTCGGCATGTTTGAAGCGTACAGTGTCAGTATATTCAATAGAATGTGCTGCTTGATTTAAACTTGTTTATTCTGGGTGACTTTAGTCATAGTGGCAATGAAGACGTTGCAATCGATGTGGGCTAATCCAAAGTAAGTATACTGAGTTCTTTTTAAGGTGCTTTCATGTGTGGAATCCTCTGCTTCTGCTGCTTCTTTATCATCAATGTTGCTTGATTGAAATAGATGAAAGCTGGTTTATGTGTAATAATACAGCCTGTGAGTTGTACTTCTGCACTCAAGTATAGATTCCTCTTCCCTGGTCCTAAGAATCAGGCATTCATTATCTTTGGTTTAAAATCCTGCATTTCTAGATCAGGGGTGATCTGAAAAGTTTCTTCATCCTTTGTACTGTGTGCCTCTGTTGAGGTAGATGTTCAAGGACTTGTGTTGCCAGCTTTCTCAAAGCCTTAGTTGACGCAGGGTAATCTAGGCTAGGCTTATTAGCCCATGGTATAGGCCACGAAGAGCTATTTCTTTGCCTCTTACTTGACTGCCTCATGTGCCGTGGGTGAAAGGCTGTTTCTAAGGAATCCTGTGAGAAAGTGTCACTATTGGAAGCAACCTTGTAACTTATACCATGGTTTAAGGTATAGATAGGGAAGTTCTGGTGAATTTGTGCTTATCAGAGGACAACATTAATAGACAGAATTATAACTTAACCTTCTTTTCTGTAATGTTTTGTGCAGCCTAACTGAAAAAAATGTCTTTTCCCTCTCCTGCTGAATGTGTCTGATATTCTTGTAATTCCTTAAGGGTGTTGTTGAAGACATCTTAACAGATAACCTGCCGGGCAAGTGCTCTCAGAAATAAACTGGTGGAATATAGCTGCAGTCGTCTTTGTTCTCTTATCTTCGATAGGCAGGAGAGATTGATACCATTGCTGCTGAGTACGTATGGAAAACATGTTTAGGGAACCCTGCTTGAGGCTTTGATTAGCATGGAACTTAGAGTGTTAATCATCAGAGTTACGACTTATTTTGCTGAAGTATGGAGAGGCTTTTTAACATAGCAACAGCATTGATATTTCGGCTTTCACTGTGTTCTTGAATAAGAAGAATAAAGTCAAACTCATATCTAAAGTGTCTTCAGGATTTCAGGTCAATAGATGTCATTTTCTTAATTGTTATCTAAATTTAGAAGATAAATTGCCTTCTAGTAGCAAGCGCTGTACTTTCACCTGAAAGCTGTTGTTTATGTTGTTGTTTTCTTCTTTCACATACCTCTCTGATTGATCCAGGGACTTCTAAATTCCTTTTTTCCACTCACAGCTTGATAAGAAGTATCAAAACCTGAGTTGTCTTTATATAGCCACTGTTTTATTTCTTCTAGGCTACATAGTTAATTCCTGATTCCACTAAAAAAGCAGGATAGTAATTCCTACCTGCGAGAGAGGCTTGCTTCCGTAGGTGAATTTGTAGCACAAAGTGCGCATCCATGAGATTCCTGTAGTGAGCTTTAGTTCCTTCACATCATGCTCCTCGGATGGAAGGAGCATGTACTCCACGTTAGACATCAGTAGACTTGGTTTCCAAACAGCAGAGCTTGTCTTCTGAAGGGGACATCCAGTTCCCATTGCAAAGAGGTCACACAGGTCTTGGGGAAGAAGCCAGAATGACACCTTGAACATGATATGGCCAAGGGAACAGATAATTGTAAGTTATAGAGGCTGACTGCTTGATACTGATGATGGGCTGTTGGGTAGAATTACCACCAAATACGCTTGAGCTGATAAATCACATAAATAGATCAGCATGTGGTTGCATTCTAAGAGTGAGTTCTTCTTTCTTTCAGAAACTTCCAGAGGTTAAAATGTTCTTCACATTTCTGGGAATACATATTAATGGCCATATAATCAGTCAGACACGGAGAGAAAATAAAATAAAAACAGACAATAAAAATTGGAGTTTATATAGCTGCAGTATGGTAGAAAATTTTATTTGCTAGGTACAAACCAAAGGTAGTCTTGTTTAGTTTTAGTTATTCTATCAACTTTACATAATCAAAATTAAGCACGGTAAAAACTTCTGTGGCCAAACCCAATCCCACGTTTTTACATCTTGGCGGAACTCTCCTGCTAACTGTCTTCTCTTCCTGAAGAAGCGATGAACTTAAACCATAATATATGAGATCATTTTGCAGAGCCCTCTGCTCTCCACAGGTGTAGGAGCCTCAAAAGGTGTGTAAAATATCCCCTTGTTCAACTGCATTTTTCTAAGACGTTAAAGCTAGCATGAAAAAATCTGTTGTTGGTAGGACTAAGGAAAGGTAATTCTTTAACTAGCTCAGAGGCAAATGAACTACAGAAATACTGCAGAGCTTTAGAGTGCTACTGCTGCATGTGCATGAAGCATAAAACACTGGCGCTTGCCTTCATCAGTGGAATGTTGGCTGCGTTAGCGTGAGATAAAATTACCATGGGATTGGTGAGATTATTGCTGAAAAATATCTCGTTTGAAGCTTCAACTTCAAAAGTGAAGCTGACACATTGAAAAGATTCAGAAAAAAGACCTTTAAGAATAATATTTTTATCTGTGGATCATGTGTTTTCGAGGGGTTGATAAATTTCAATCAATTTTAAGAAACAGCATGATGATGGACAGTTATGTACAAGGAGAAGGGTTTTCTGACCTTTAAGGTCTTAGAAAGTATAAATATTAAAAAAACAGTATTTCAGTGACTCCTGATGAAGATGAGATTACATCGAGTGTCCATTTTTACCTGAGCACTTTAACACTGAAATGTTGAATAAGACTCCTAAATTTTGAATTGGCTGCTGCATTTCATGAGATGTACTGTGGGATGTGGGGCTGTTTAAAAAGATGTGAGCTTGATGCAGAAGTTACCAGTTGCGATTCTTTCCTCCTGTGGGTTTCACATATTGTCAATGTTTCCAGCAGTTGCCTTAGGTTTATAACATGATGGATTTTTTTGTTGGTCTGTTTCTCCCAGGCTCTTGTTGAAGCATAGATCTTAAGAAAATTTTGGCAGAAGGGAAAACTCTTAATGAAAGACACTTTTAATAAAGAAACTAAGTGATTGCTAGTGAGTATACAAAATAACTAGTGAGAATAGGCCAGAACACAAGCAAAGTAAACAAATTCCTGGAGGAATAGATTACTTTTGTATTAAAGGATATGTATTAAATCACATAAATATTCTATATGTATCTATGCACCACTTCTCCAATTTTTAATTCTTAAAAATGGAGGAGTGAAATAATCAACTTTTACTTTTTTGTTTTCCTATTAAGAAAAAATATATTGTAATTTCCCAAAGCTAAAGAAAACTCCTTATGGAAAATACCTCACACTTGATTGCTGGCTATTGAGTTACAGTCTTAAATACAGAGGAGCGTATCAGAACTTAATTCACTATTTAGAATAGAATAGTTTCAGTTGGAAGAGACCTGCAATGATCATCTAGTCCAGTGGGATGGTCCAATATTTAGAGAATTCCCATTTTATATCAGCAATGCATAAATAAATCTTTTGTTCAGTAGGTTTCCTTTACCAGTACTTCTCTATAGCAGTACTTTCTGTCCCCTACATCCCCAAATCCTTCATCCAGGGAACTCTACAAGTGTGTTTAAAATTACCTTGGCATATTTCAGAGTCAATAGCTTTGTCATGAGTGATAAATATCGAATTTACAGGTAACTAAAAATGCCTGTCATATGGAAGCATATGATTTTTAAGGAACAGTTTTCTGCTTGCTTAGGAGGTGATAAGATTGTAGACGAAATGTGATTAATGTTCTTTGCAGATGTTGCTTTATATGCTCAGGCTTTCAGAAGGAAAGCAGTCTAGACTGTCTGTCTGCATTCTCCTACAGCTTTGATCTTGATTAAAACTGGTTGTATTGCATTTATCATCTTCCTTTCTTGAATGCTAGAGAGCATCTGAACTGCTTTTTTGCATGTATATATGTTTATGTAGGAAGATACTAAGTATCCTCTTTGAGTACAGTAAAAATTACACAGTTGGATGCCTTCAGTAAGTAGCAAAAATCGCTATTTTGTGTCTTGAAGGCCTTAAAACTATCATTTGGCTTATTTCAGACACAGCAGATACTATTTGGAATGTTAGTTAAATTCACAGGGAGTGGATCAGGTTAAAATTTTCTGTGTTTTCCCCCTCCCGTTGGATATACACCTACAGAGGGGTGGTGACTTCTTTGATCTTCATGCTGCAGTCATCTCTATTTCTATCAGGTCTGATATTATATCTGTTGGGATCTGTTTCATTCTAGTAAACCCAGGTTTTTCTTGCTGACCAGCACCCTCTTAGCTTGGGGTGATTGATCCACACTGCTGCAAGCTGTGAAAAAGGGTCAAATGTGACAGAGACATGTAAAGAATCAAATAGAATAGAATAAAATTGATCAGGGACTGGTGCCTGCCCACTCAGTGTATGACAGAGCAGAAGATCTGCAAGCACAGAGTTTCTCAAATCTTTCTTTTGGTATTAGATCTTTCACTGCTTTGGGATCAGTTCCTCACATATGCACACCAACTACGGCTAGAATGATTTTTTTCAAGATTTGGAATAATTGAGATTTTCTGTTTATTTGCTTGTTAACTGAAGATTGTATAGGACTGATTGATAAAATACATGGAGAAGTTTTAAGTGAAGGGAATACATTTAATGCTAAAACTACTTGATGGTCAGCCAGTAAAACATTGGATAGTTCCATTAAATATTAAAGTGGATGGGGTTTATTTTCTATTATAACTTCTGTTGTCGCCACCACCGAGTGCTTTATGTAAGTCTCTTGGTTAGAGTTATGAAATGTTTGTAGCTTCCAGACCACAATGGTGTCTTAAATCCAAGTTTGGAAACATGTACTCATCAAGTGTAAGAAACGGATGGAGAAGTAACTAGATGATAAATTAAGTAGTACATAACTGTCATAAACCACTTGTAAATCCATTGTGCATTGCTCTGTACTTTGCCATTACCTAATTTTTTTTTCTGATCCTTAACTATACAGTGCTGAAACTGTTTCGGTTTTGCTGTGTCTTGGCGATGATGTGTGGTTTGGGGTTTTTTTTGTGTTATGACAGGCTTTTTTTAGTTCTGTATCAAAATTCGTTATTTTTATATTAGAGCATGGTTATCATTATGGAGATCTGTAATCTTGCCTGAATAGCGACATAGCTATCAGGGAAAAATTAATTAAAACATTTTAATACAAGTGTCCCACAGCAAATCTGGATTCCCCCTGTTTTAAAATCATTACCCAGTGCATAATGGATGTACTGGCTGAACCGGAGTTGCCATTCTAAATATAGATACTTTAGTAGCTAAGAACTGTATAGGGCTCTCTTCTATAGATCTGGGTTTCCTGAGAGTAATTTCTTAATAACATTAGGGTAAATTATCTTAATACTTTGAATTAGCATATTGAAAAGTTAGCACTAATAATTTTGTACAACATTTTGTAACAAATGGATTTTTAAGGCTTTCTCGCAAAGTCAAGTGAAGCAAAAACGGCTTAATTGAACACTTGAAGGCAGTTTTTAAATTGATTTTTCATGCTATAAATGTCTGTAAATAGTTTAGTGTTATTGTACTCTGTCAGATGAGGGCTGTACAATCAGGGTATGTAGTCCCAAAATTCAGCTTTATCATGTGTTACCAAACAAGTGATTTACTAAAACGAAAAAAAATCCAGTAGCAGCGAAGCAGGGTCCTGTTGACTTCAGTTTTACTAAATATATGTGTGTAGTTCTCAAATGAGAATTTAATTTGATCTATTAATTATTAAATGTTTAGATGTTTAAAGCCTTTAAAACATGCCTTCAGTATATTCATGCTTAGAATTCCAGCAATAACCTTGAGTTTCTAAAAGGTATTTTGTACTTTTTAAAGTGAGACGTAGATTGACTTCAAATTTTTGTTATTCCTACATGACCATAAGTAAGAATATATTGGTCTTTTTTTCCTTAGTTGGATTTTTTTTTCTACATTAGATGTTGCTAGATGATATGTAATCTTTAAATATTTTTATTTGTGCATATTAGGGAACAGGGAGATGGTTTACCGTTTACAAGAATTGAACTGATATTCACTCAAATAAGCGAAAAGAGGGGTGGTTCCATACTATTCTTCTGAATTTTTCCAGTGTATAGGTGAAGTTACCAACCTCATGTGTCAGTGAGCTCTGATGATATTTTTGAATGTCTGTTTTCTTTGCTTCATATTGAACACCAAACAGCCTTAGAAGAGGCTCTTCTTTTTCCTTAAGAAAAAGAGTGAACATTGAAATGTGGAGTTTTTCCAAGCGCTATTAGGCAGGTAGAAGAAATAAAAGCCACAATCTTGGGTCACTTTTGTATTGATTTGATTCTCGTGTTAGATCAGTGCTGATTTATTTAAGGCAACTGTTAGAGCAGTTACTGCTTTTAGCTGTTCTAAGGAAAATAAATGTGCTTGTTGTCCAACAATATATAGCATGTTCTTAAAGTCACTGCTACAGATTATGCTGTAGAACACTGAGAAGATTTTTACAAACATACTTCTTAAGTTGCTCCCTTTTCCAGTCAGTTATTCTTAAAGCTCTGACAACAAATACAAAATGAGTGAAGTTTTTGTATGCAGCATCCTGACTTTAATAACCTCTTTTTGGCTTTGAAAGACTTCCTTTTTGCATTTGTTCTTCTAGTTGTTGGTGTTGCTTTTCTGGATACAGTTAGTAGTAATATCAAAAAAATGACCAGTGGGTAGCAAAATCTGCTTCATGAGAATCCATAAAGATGAAAAAAAATGGAGCAGAAGAATAGTTAATATTGAAGGTACATTAGGAAATTGCTCTGTTGTTCCATTGCTTTTTTTACATCTTGTGAATCTTAAATACATGACATTTTTGACAGTTTACTAGTCACTTAAGATTGAATTTATTCTACATAAATGCTGACATAATAATGATTTCTAATGAGATCCTGTTGGTTCTCACTTCCTGAGAGAAAGCTCACTTTATATCATATGTGGACATGGGGAGGTCATGATGGTGGTGAAAAGTAGTAAGGGTATTTAAATTATGAACATTACATATGCTGAAAATGTTTAAATTTTCAGAAAAAAATACAAATCCAGAAGTAGATACTTGAACAAAATCTTCCTACTCTTCTCAGGCAGTGCCCAGGTAGTCTTCGGTGGAATACTGTGGTTGACCAAGAATTGAGTTGTAGGTGAGGTGTTGTGTTTGGAACTTAAGACTAAGAGAGTTGACTTAGAAGCTTGAAAGCAAGGAGAGAATATTTGCTCTTGCCACATCCCTAGTGTTCTTCTCTGTAAATATAAGAGTTGTTTCAAGCTCTGTGAATGGGATTTTTATAATAATCTTCAGGTTATAGTGAGCAAAATAAAGCAGCCTGAGAGGGGGCAGACAGAAAATCCATTTCAAGTGGTAGCCAGGTTGGCTGGAGGTAGAGAGGCAGTTTTGCTGGACCTTTTAATATAATCAGTACTCATTTCAGAACGTGAAGACACAAATTTTAAAATTATTTCTGTGTCAAAAAAGTTTGGAATTTTATATAAATAGGACTGGACAGTAGAAACAGAATTCAACAGGTACAGCCAAGATTGAGGTTATGCAGATTTTTTTGCTTTAGGAAGAGGGCTCAGCAGTCAAAACCCTATTAGCATTTTTATGATGATACGTATTTACTCAGATGTGTAATGCTGCACTCTGACATTTATTTAAGTTTAGTGGCTGAAGGAAGGAATTACTTCCACTCGTTTGTGCCAGTTCAGCTGTTTGTGTGGCTATACAGCAGAGTCTGCTTTTTTGAGTGCACTACAACTTAAAACTGTATTTCAAACTGTGGCTTTGCATTATAACAGATATCCTGAGCTACTAATGTAATTTGGCTGTGATGCATCCGATTCCAAAGTGCTTCTGAAGGAATATTTCCTAGGGAACAAAACCAATATTGATACCAGACAAGTCTTTAGAAATGTCTGAAGTACCGAATGTAGTTCTGGCCAACCTGTGTAAGAAAGATGAACTTGGAAAGGTGTTCTGTGATGATGATGTAGCAAAATAAAATTGAAAATACAAAGCAGCCCTTGGGTCATTGACTGTGGAATCAAGACTGAAGTGAAACTTGTTTCTCCATAAATATGTTGGAGACTTAGAAAGACAAGAGTAAAGAAGGGTTTCCAGCTCAGTTGAATGGGTGAACCTTTAAAGGCTTGAATTTTTCAATACTGGATCCTGCCTTTTCCGCACCGTTGTTGTTTTGTTTGCCTGCATGTCCAAGGTAATCCTTCTCTCAGTTTACCAAATCTGGAACCTGTCTTTCCTCCTGTTTAGCTGCCATCTGGACAAGGGCAGCTGTAGCATGTCTGGATCTGCTGGTCAGTGTAAGTGGAGAATTGAGATTGTTCAATGCAGTCTGTAGAGAGGGAGGAAGTTTGCTTGTATCTCTAAGCTGTCAAGATAGTATTTATTTGATGGTAAGCACTTTTTTTTTCAAAGTTAGAATTCTCTGTGGCCCCTGTTTTATCTTTGGAAAGATCTAGCATGATATAGAAGAATCTAAAGAAAAGCCTAATATTGTCCCCTGAGTCAGCCTCTACATTAGATGAATGCTCATGTAGAGGCTTTGAAATGAAAAGAGCCTACACGGAGGCTTCTCCTATCTGCTGTGCTGCAGCACGTGCCCCAGCAGTGAAGCCTGGCAGGATTCCACTTCCTTTTGGACTTTCAAATCAGATGAAGGGCTGTGACAGGTATCTGAGATCACGGCTGGGAAACTCGCTGTCAGGGCTCAAAATAGAAATTGCTGGTTGCCACCAGCAGCGTGATAGTCATCTTTTAAAACAATTCATATCTTCCTAATCTAGGCTTGATATCCTTAGGTAGTTTATTTAGGCTTCAGACTGGAGCATGGTTACCAGTGAAGGGCTTTACTCTTTTAGTTCAATAACAGCGTTCTGAGACTGTGGAAATGGTGTTACTCATGTGTGTGCAACGAGAAAGAATCTCTGGCCTCTTCAGGAGCAGCTACCCTTCCTGAGCTTCAGCCAGAGACACTTGTAGGTAGTCAAGGTAGAGCAGAACCCCAGTTCTGAAAAACTGAATTGAGTTTCTATTTGAGTTTTGTTTATACATTCAAACCTACCTCCAGTGTTGAGGGCTGGTATTCTTAGGGAAGTGCTGGAAGGGACCTGTAAAGGCAAACATTGTCCCTTGCATCTATGCCATGCCTCTTTTTCTCACTTCCTTTTAAATGTTGACTGACATGAAACTGCTTTTCCTTTGAGGTCAGCTACTGTGATTATTTTCTACAGCAATTGATTTGTTTGTGTTTGGGGTTTTATGCTGGGTAGAGGAGGATAATCCGAAATGGAAACAGTGTATTTTTAGCATTAGTGCCTGTTTGATCGTGGTCTATTTTTTTTGACCTCTGAATCTTGTAGAATTTAAACTTTTCTGGTGACTATTGAGCCCTCTGTTACTTGTTGTGGTAGATTTTTACTATCTCATATTTCCTTTGTTGTGTTGGGGAGGGGACGTTTGACATCTATAAAAGCTACCAGCACATGTGAGGTGAGTGTCGTCCCAAGGCTGTGCTTCAAAAAACCAAACAATTTACAGAATCTTTCAAGCTTTTTTTTCTCCCTTATAAAATAATTAGGCAGCACATGAGAAAGTTTTTTCTGATTTGTGCTGCTCACACCCTGCAGTGACAGAAATGGCATGTTTGAACTTGAAAACATCAGCCTGTGTTTTAGTGTGTTCCCTTGAAGTTAAGAAGTGTGAAAAATACCATTTATCTTAACTTGAAATTTCTAGAGATTCCCAGAGGATGACAGTCTTTATTCCAGAGGCAGCTGGCTGTGCTGTAGAGACCAGTTGTGCCATTATTGGCACCTTAATTTCAACCTAAAAATCATCAGTGTTGCCTGACCCTTTTTCTCCGTTTTCTGCCACTTGCTTTGCTCTGAAATGATTTTGGAAAACTTGGGACACCAAGGGTCTAGGTTTTTTCCCCACTTCCTTAAATAAGATACTCAGAAGTACAGGACAGAAAATGGAAGTTCTCTACAATTATGACATCATTAATTTCTTCTAACGATAGGACAAACCGCTGGGAGGAACACATATTGCAAAAGTAATTTCAGCTTCTTTTTTTTCCTTGAATGAGATTTAGATGCCACTTTTATGCCTACTGTAGTGGTGTTTTTCTGATTACTCCACGTATCACAATTGCCACCTTAGCCCTGTCTTCTTTAGTCACTCCTGGAGATGTTACTTTGCATGGTACCATGGAGTCTTTCAAGCTAACAATCAAGCTAAGAGGTTCCTCATCTTGCGTCCTTCTCCTTGAATTGTGGCCCCACTCTTTAAAGATGCTTTGCATTAATTCTGCCACCACCATTTCCAAAACCTCAGGTCTCTGAATTTTGTAGCTCTTTGTTTAAATTAATAAAAAGTTGTAACAGTCTCTGTTAAATATTCTCCTGGAGAGGTCATCAGAATGAGTTCAGCTTTATAGACGTGCAGGTTTTGTTGATGTGGCTGGTTACTGAAGCTTGAATTTCAAAAAGTCAAGGGGCCCTACTGGTATTAGGGATTCTCAGGTAGAGGATTTCTTCTAACTTGGGATGTTCAGCTTGTTTTAAGGGCACATCTTCTACAGATTACTCAGTCCTAGTTCTTTCATTCGGTTGTGTCTATTTTGTGCTGCAGGTCATGTATGCATAGTATTTTGTGGTATGAAGCAGTGTTTCTGTTCAAAACATTGCATAAGTCGCGTGATACCGAAGTCATAGAATCACACAGAATCACAGGTGGGAAAGGACCTCAAGGATCATCTGGTCCAGCTTTTCCTGGCAAAAGAGAAAAAAGTGATACCTAAAACTTTTGGAGTTGCCTAACTTCAGAAGCAGATGAATGGTTTGATATATTGTCTATGCTGAGTAGAATCTGTATTTACACTCACTATATATATATTTTTTTTTTTTAATAAAAACAAGAGATATATATATATAGATATATATAGATATGTAATATAACAACATCAAGTGGCTCTATGATTCCATGGTTTTGGCAGTTGACTTTTAAAAAATTATCTTGCCTACTGATATCTATAAATCCAGGAGACACATTTCCAGTAGAAAAGTGGGTTTTTTTCTTGTCATCCATTCAGCAAACAAGGGGTTGCAAGGAGTTTTTAGCAGTATAGTAGTGGAGTGATAGCCTTCTGGGTGTTTTGTTGGGGG
>JAVSBS010024455.1:20210-39751 GCA_033124195.1 Coracias cyanogaster | reverse complement strand
TCAGTTGTATTTCTTATTTGCAGGTGACATTATCCTTCATAGTTCCCGTTATATTTAGGAACTAAGTCTTAAGACTTAGTGTAGTGCCATTAGGTAGATTATTCTTAGGTTTTTCAGCACTGGATTCTTCTTCTGGAAAACTCTTCTGCAGAAGTGTTCGTCTCAGCTAAAGAATTTCATACTTCCGTAGCAGGCTCATCCATACAAGTTTTCTGTTTTGGCAAGGCATGAATTGTAAAAAAAAGAAAAAAAAATATTTTCAAAGTATATGGTAAGATATCTAAGCAAATACAGGTTGCCTGATATTTCCACACGTATCTCCAGTCATACTTAATTGAAGTTTAGTATCACTGCTGTTATACAAAAAGCTACCCTAAAACTTACACATTTGCTGTAGGACACAAGTTGAGTTGCAAACTCATTTATTTTTTATTTGTAAATATTCTTTTAGGAAAAGAAGCCTTTTAAAGCATCAAGTCAATCTTTAGCTTTTTAAGGTTAACTTTTTAGCCTCTTAGAAGGTGCTGAGTCTCGCAGGCTTGTGCGCAGGGGTGCAGAACTTGGGTGGCACTTCTCCTTTCTCCTTCTCTGACTTCTTGATGACCTGCAACACAGGCTTGGTGGAACATGCTGAAAGGAGAATGATACAGAGAAACTCTAGTCTGCAGAGATACAGATCTTTTGTGTAAGGCAGTGTGACAACAGCTCTAGCGATTCGTTACTTTACTGTCTTGTTTATTCTGATTCTTGCATTGCTGAAGTTAACTGCGGTTGTGTGTGGATTTAATGAATGTACTTTGACTCAGTTTATGAAGTATAGTTCTTGTTTGACCTGCGAGCATTGAGAACAATGGTCATAGGACTTACACTTGTCTAAAGATAACAAAATATGTTTTGGAACATATTGGTGTGTATGAGGAAGACAGAATAGGCCCTTTCTGTTGTAACTCAGTTTGCTTTATTAGGTTGAAAATAACCTCTTTATTTTTCCATTGAGAAACATTCCCCTGGGTGTTATCGAAAAAACACAGAATGGTAAAAATCTGCTTCCTGCGTGCGGAAACATCAAGGGTGGACCTTTTTAGTATATATTTGTAGTCTGTTCTTAGATGTGTTTGCCGGTCTAGAAAGTGTATGTGAGATCACTGTGGAAACAAATAGAATAACATATGTGCACAAGTACTTGAAAAGATACCTGTACAATAGCTGAAGCTTTTCCAAGGTGCTGTTTCTGCTTATGTTACATTTTCTGTCCTTTTGTTTTCCTCTAGAGAAGTATGTTACTTGAATGAGCTGAAATTGTCTCAAACGTACTACAATTAAAGTAACTTTTCTTCTGTAAGTATAGGTAGCTGCCAGACTGAATCTGACCCTTTGATTCATTTATATACTAAATTTTCAAAGGAACAGGGGGGGAAAAAAAAGTCTTTTTCTATCACATGAGTATTCCTGCATATAAATTCTTATCAGTATTATAATTAGTGCTTATAACAGAATCAAGTTCAAGTGCAGCATAATGAACTTGTCTGGGTAGGTTGTGCTGCTGTGAAATACAGATGTGGGTACTCTTTCCAGGCTTGAGTGTTGCCCTTTGAATCTCAGGAACATTCTAGATGGAAAAGAAGTCTGTAGTTCTGTCCAGTGCTGAAAAACATGCAGAAATAAGTTTGAAATTTGATTTCTATTTCCCTTCTAGTTCAGGATGTGTTAGTGCTCGTCAGGAGTGCCCACCAGAGCAATCTAAGACAGGCTTTCAGAAGACTTCAAGGTGTTTTTCCAAACCGATGTTTTAGATCTCAGTGCCGTTCGAATTGATCTTTGTAGGCTCTTCACCAGTTTTCAAGACTGTTTAAATGTAAAAAGCTGACTAGATTTTTTTTTCCAGGCATTCATACAGTCTTTCTGCTTGAAAAAATGGTAGCCAGTCCTTCCAATTCCAGCCTAGGTGAGGTTTTCCAGGCTGCACATGTGCACCATAATAAAATTGCTTTCTGTACTGTGAACAATTACAGCGTATCCTGTATTAACAGCGGTTCAGAAGTTCACTAGCAAATGTTGGTTTTCTTTTCTTGCTGCAGCTGTTGTGAGTGAGCACAAATGTACAGTGATCCAGCAGCACGCTAACTACAGTATGATAACGTATATTAAATGTGATCTGTCTCAACATGCTGAAACCAAACTCTATTATATACTTGGATATTCTCTGCTTTTTTAATTGTATTTTCCTCTCAGAATCTTTCAGACTAAGTCCAATCTGTAGGATACTTTACTCATGGCTTCTTTCAACAGCAGCATTTTGCCTTTCAAGATTCTCTAATAGATTTCCCAAGGACCTGACAATTTGGCATGAAAACAATTTGTCAGCACTCAAAACAGATAGAGGAGTTTCATTATAGACATACTACGCCTAAACCAGCACCCAAATAAACACACTTTTCTTATAAATGCCAGCTGCCGTTCTCTAAGAGGTTGATTCCTGTGGAGGAGGTGGCAGAGCTGGTTAGATACAGATGCTTTCTTTGTGCAGTGGGCTCAGGGCTGCTTTCTTGTGTGCTTTGCCTTCTCTTCTTCCCTTGCTTCCACCATATTCTCACTTTTCTACTTCGAAAGATTAAACCAAGATTGTCTTGGTTTGTCCGTGCATCAGTTTAGTCCGGCCAGACCTATTGCAAAATTGGTATTATGGTTAGATGCTCCAGTCAGATCTGAAGTCACCAGTGTGATTGCTAGCCAGTTGAGGTTGAGCTGTTTCAGAGTGATGGGTAAGCAAACCTGACTATAGAGAAGACATGTATCAAGAGAATATTTGTGCAAAGTTAATTTTACTGTATTTTCAGAATTTCATTAAATTCAGCTTTTCTATGGTCCTTCAAAGCTAGGCTTGGCAGCAGAAGAAAAGGAATGGCACGTATGAGATAAATCCAGGACTTCTGCTTTATTGCACTGACAGAACCAAATTGTTCAATCTGTTGCCTCATCTGTTTCTTGCCATAGCTGGGAGTTGTAAAGGTCAGGCCATTGCAGCACAACGAATATAATAGTTAACATGCTGCATCTCGCCGTGTTACCAGCTGGCCTAGTGCATTTCTCCCATTGAACATCCAGGCTCTTTCCCAAAAAGCGTAAGCAGCATCCTCTGCCTATTTTGGGAATGCGTCAAAAGTCAGAAGTTTCTGAAGACAGGAATGTGGGATCCCCAGTACAGTCAGCGCTGCGCTCAACTCTGCCGTCCTGCGCTGCCCTTCAAGAGGGCTGTGCCAATTTTCGGTTTGAAGTAGTTCTCATTGACAAAATGCTGTTGTCATCCTCCTGACCCTTCCTCAGTTTTGAAGTGAGTCTTCTGACTCTGCCTCTTCCATCTCCCTCTCTGGTTTTCCATGTTTTTATTACATATTAAACAATGACACTTGCGTGAAGATCGGTGATGCATTCTTGGCAGTATGTGACAAGATAAAAACAGAAGTAAAAGCCAGTTATTCCTCCCTTCCAGGATTTTTGTTAACAGTTTTGTACCCTAACAACTCTTTACCTTTGCAGTACCCACCTTGGTGTTCTGTATCATATTAAAACTATGAAGTTAGCTCCACTTTGAGGTGCCTCAGTCTGTTAATATTTTCTGGGTTTTGCTCCAGGTTGTCAGTAGGCATCGATGAACCAATTACATTTGTAATTTAAGAGACAAAATTAAATACAAAAAGATAGAAACTTTTAAGAATACTGTGATTAAAAAAAACCATCAACATCACAGGGTATCAGGGTAGGTCAGCTAGCCTGCTAGTCCGTTCTGGTTCACCAGTGTGTTTAGTGGGGACTGCATCAGTGCCCTGGCCTCCAAACACCACTCGGATGTATTTGCTGAAGCGTGCAGGTCACCCGTCGTGGTTGATCCCACAGCCTATGTGGGAGATGTGGCCCTGGGCCTCCCATGAGCAGGAGCACTTGGGAGCTTGTGTTGCAGCTGATTGACTGGGTGGGACCGTGCAGCAAAAACCCAGTGCTGTCCATGGAGATTAGGGCCCCTTGCCTCACACCTATCGGTCTCAGTTCCAGTTGCTCACTTGGCAAATCAGAATGACATAAAAGATACTATTTTGGCGTAGTGTGTCTTATACTTCAGTACTTTGTGCTAAGAAGCTACATCACAGATGAAAGCTAGGGAAAAAGATATTGATGGTTTGAAACTGAATTTATTAATTGAGTTTAGGTCTTTAAGATGAAAAAACTGTGGGGTTTGGGGTTTTTTGACACATGTAACTAGATAAGAGACAAAAATGCTTTTTGGTAAATTCTAGAGCTCAAACTTCTGGTTTGGCTGATACTGTAACTGAATATTATTCAATATTTTGAATTTTCTCTGCTGTTGCTATTCAAGGAAAAGTCTTGTCATAACTTCTTCTTTGTTTCTTCAAATGTAAGTTATCCAAGTTGCTGTTTCCCTTAACAAAAGATCTTTGTTTTCTGTTTCAACACTTATGCTTGTGAACTTTCAATGTTTTCTTCTGTTTTGCCCTCTCCTTTTTTTTTTTAATATTGATGCAAATGGTGTGTGATATTTTAGTACAACCTTGGTTTAACTGTTCATATGTCTCATCCTTCAGAACGCTGTTTAATTGTAATTTACTTTTCTTTCCTTAAAGGTGCCATACTTGGCAGATCAGAAACACAGGAATGTATCTACTACAACGCTAATTGGGAAAAAGATAAAACAAATCGCAGTGGTATCGAACCTTGTTATGGTGATAAAGATAAAAGACGACATTGTTTTGCTACATGGAAGAATATTTCTGGATCAATTGAAATTGTGAAGCAAGGTTGCTGGCTGGATGACATCAATTGTTATGACAGGTGAGTGAGTTTTCCTATATTTGTAATTTTGAACTATTTTGCCTGTTTATAATTTAGACATCCTTCTTGAGACAACTGATAATACAGTCGTCTGTGGATAGTTATCTTGTTGTTAGACGCACACACACATACACAAATGTTTTTTTTAGCTCACGTACCTGTATTAGAGGACCCAACTTTGCCTATGTACTTTGTATTGTTTGCAGAATAGTATTGTTTACCTTCTTTTTTTTACTTACTATATATATTAAAAAGCAGATGTTGGGTTGTTGTTTTTTTTTTTTTTAGGCCGTTAATAATAGATTTTCTAATAACTTACTGTTGCCAAACAATGCAAATACAGCCATTGAAAACAGAATGCAGAATCCTAGAGTTCACTTCTCCAAAGCCTTTGGAGTAGCAAAGTCAGTGCTTTGCGTCTGCTCTTTACTTAAATTGGCAAAATACTTCCACTTTTAGTAAAAAGCTTACCTCAGTGGCAGCTCTAAGAGACAGCAAATATTATAAAATTACCGTCTTTTTTTTTTTTTTTTAAGTAACAGATGGTCTAGCAAGTACCCCTGAGCAGGAACAGCAGGGCTTGGGGGTTGTTAGATATTGGCTGAATAAAGGTCGTGACTCTCTTAAGAAATGATAGTACAGTTCTTTTAAATATTGTATAGGTTTAATTTGATTAAAACAGTTGTTTTCTTAATTGTCTCCCTTTACAAACAATAAATGTGTAATAGATCCTTGTTAAGATGTATTTACAAATTTTTAGCAATATTTTAGTTTTGCCTTCTTTTTTATTAAATGTTGAATGAGTAGAAGAAATCATTATAATCATTTTTTACCAAATAAAGTTTCCACACACACTTGAATGTTTTCTTTAATTTATGGCTGATTTTCTCCTTCAGTTTAAGGCTAAGTTAAACAGTGGTTCTGATTTATCTGTTTCTCAGTAGCAGCAAAGCATCTGCAAGCTTGCTTGCACAGCATGATTGAAATTCAGCTATGCTGGAAGGCGAAGGACAATTTTAAATCTTATTTGTGGCTACTAGTGTCTAGTAAGTTACTCAGGATGGAAAAGACATTTTTTGGATTATTTTTTTTAACCCATTCTTATTTGTAATTTTGCAGAAGAAGTGGGAATATCTACAATTTCTGAATGGAGTTTATTTCTGCTAAATATTAAACTTATAGGATGGAAGTAGAATTTTTCTATTAGGAATATAATTGGGTTCTGTAGCATTGTTATCCCACTAGTTCCATGTGTCTTTGAAGAGTCTAAAAAAAAAAAAAAATTTCTGTTAAGTTCTCTCTTGAGCAAAGAAGAGAAATTGTACCAAGAAGTAAAATGCAGCAAGGATGGTAAAGAAATAGCTGAAAACTGAGTAAAAATCTGTCTGGCTCCAAGACCTCATTAACTAACAGGTCATCAGAATGCGTGCAGCCGTGTTTGTCTGAAATAGTCATTAAACAAAATCTTCTCTCTGGGAGTGAGAAGTGATTTACTAAAGAGGGAGTTATGGTGTGTTGTGAGCTTCAACCAACAGCAGATTAAGAACATCAAAGAATAAATGTTTTATGGAAGTTACAGTGCCAGTGTAATTGCAATAGCTAGTTCTAGAAAATAACCCTAGTTTTTGAAGATGAACCCAGAACTTTCTTGACACTCTTCAGCTGTATTTAAAATCCTCAACTATTCCTGCAGGATTTTCAAATGCTTCTCTTTCTGCTGTCAAGTTGTCTCCTGCATGACACCTGTTTTTCTTCCCTGACTGGAATAGCTTCAGCTTGTTTGTTAATAGAAGTCCTTCCCTGCAGTTAACTTGTTGAGTGAAATCAGCCCTGTCCCTGAGCATAATGTAAACAGGGGAAATTGTTGAAATTTTATCTTTTTTATTCGAAAAATAAAATATAAAAATTCACCTTTCCACTTATCTCCAACCCATGCAACCCTGGACTGTGAGTTTATGGTTAAACATCAGCCATTGAATCATTTGTTTGTCGTGGTTCGATCTAGATCATGAACTGTTCTTCAGTATCCTGCTGATGCGAGTTTTCTTTATCTTAAAAATAGCAAAACCACGCTGTTTCAGTTTTGGCGACATTGCATTGCAAGGTAAAATAACAAAATTCTAAAGTGTTTCTTCAGATTTAACTCTTATCTGGGTAGTGCGTTACCATGGATGGTTTAATGATGTTCACTTTGAATTTTAAATATGAGCATGTTTTTCTCCTGAGCATCCCCCTCCTCACACCCCCTCCAGCTCAAGATTAATAAGGTTTTTATTATTCTCTTTTCTAGGAATGATTGCATAGAGAAGAAGGACAGCCCTGAAGTGTTCTTCTGTTGTTGTGAAGGCAACATGTGCAATGAGCGCTTTTTCTATTTTCCAGAAATGGAGGTCACGCAACGTAAGTTGTTTAACACATTCGTGAAGGAACTGCTTGGCAGGATTTATTAATTCTTGATGTTTTGCATGTTCAGGAGATAAGACTATTCAAAATACTGTGGTTGCTTCTTCCTGCCAGCAGGTTTCTGATTCCCAGGTGATAGAGCACTGTGAGCGTTCCCATAAAGCACCTACAAGATTGCAAGTTTGTTTCTTCAATTTTGGAAGATCTCTGTACTAGAAGTAATTTAAATAGATAAAAGATACTTCAGCTCTTTTCTGAGAGTGAGAAGGAAGGATAATCTGAAATAATTGGTTGTTTTAAGATACAGAATTTACTGTCAAATCTTACCTTAATTTTGTAGTCAAGCTTCTGTAAGTGTCTGTAAATCATTGGGCTAAAATCCACGTCATCCTTGTAGGCCTGTACCAGCTTATGAATGCTTCTCTTCCTGAAATAACTCCTTTAAACTAACTGGACCTTTAAGTTTCTCTGTAAATTGACACAGTAACCTTTAAAAAGGGGGAAAGAATTTTCTCCCAGGTGATGAAGAAAATCACATAGCCAGACTTAACCAATAATTGCTTTAAAAAACAATAACTAAAAGATTATTTGATTATTCTTGCATATCTTCTTCCAGTCAAGAATCTAATCTTTGTTGGAAAACCAAATAATGTTAATACTAAACTGTAAACATCAAAACGTCTTGTGTACCAAATAGCCAGAGGAAGTTGTTTATGAAATTAAATAACATTTTCTATGAAATTAAAATAACTTTTGTTGACCCACAAGGTATTCTTGGGATTTTTGTCAGTGATGCTGCTAAGGCAATAATTGACTCTGTTGTTTACTCTCAAGAAACCTCTTTAGCTACAGGGGTCTGTGCCTGCCCCGTGCCCACTGCCCCAGGAGCGGGGCTTCTCCAGAGCCTGTCTGGAGGTCACATGGAAGCCTCTTCGGCTAGAGAACTTTTCTTTTCAGCAAACCAGCAATACATAGAAACATTGGTGAATTATTTCTGGCCTTTTCTACTGGTTAATGACATCTTCTTGTACATTCCAAAGACTAGACCTCTGTATTGATTCTTTAATTCATTAGCCAATGGCATTCTTGTCATCTTTTTAAACTGCAGACACTTCTTACATGCTGTAGATCAGCAGAGCTTAGAAGTGTGAAGAGTGACGTGTGCTGAAGTGTAAATCTGGGGAGCTCAATTATTTCTTAATAATAAATTAAACTTTCCAAAATGCTGCATTTTTAAATATGTATGTGTTTATATTAGAGCACACTGTTTAATCAGGTATTGTGCTGACCACAGGAATTTTTAGAAAATTAGGAAACTAGATGCTTAAAGTGCTGGATTATTTTTGTTTCTTAAAAGCTGTGTCCTTTTTTTCCCTTCAGCAACTTCCAATCCCGTTACACCTAAGCCACCTCTCTTCAATACCTTGCTTTATTCATTGGTGCCTATAATGGGAATTGCAGTGATTGTGCTCTTCTCATTTTGGATGTACAGACACCACAAGCTAGCATATCCTCCTGTACTCGTTCCAACCCAAGTAAGTCACTGCATTATGATCTGGGGATTTTTTTGAATGCTAAAACCATTTTCTGAGCAGGGGAGGCAGAGAAAGGGGGTGTGTGCATCTGTCACGTGGCCAGTCTTTGGTTACTTTCCTGGTGTAGAGGTGCTAATGCTTGCTAGCTGCAAAAACAAAAAATTAAGTTTTACTTAAATATCCATATCTCCTTTAATGAATTGGTCTTTGAATGTATGAGCAACTACTTAATGTTTTTACACGTCTGTGTGTTTGGGAGGCGAAGCGCTAAACACAAAGCTTCAGATGGCAAAGCCATGGCATGTGGGGAGTTTGTACTCCCACGACGTTAAAAGGACAATTTGTCTGGAAGTTGTGTACAACAGCACTCAGGTACTTATGGTTGAGCTTTATGTATTGCTTAGCTTAAATATGAAGGAGAGGTGCTAATTCATCATTTCAATTTGCAGTGAATAGGGAATAGTAACTAATCTAAGATGAGCTTTTTTCGAAAAGCACAGAACTGGGATACATGTCTAGGTTAAAGGAAATGTGAAGAAAATGTTTGTTCCAGAGTTTAGCTCTGCTCATGGCCTTATCTTTTTCCTCTTCCTTGTTTATGTATTTTGTGTTTTGTCTTAAAATGTTTCAGTTTTAGCAGTGTTTGTGTTTTACTTAGAAAACATTATGAGATTGCGGTCACCAGATTTGAAATGTAAACACGCTGTGTTGCATCAAAACAAACCTTTCTTGGCTACGTGTGCCTGGTTCCTGCTGTTGTCAGGCTCCAGCTGCTTCTTTAGGTGTAATTCGTATTAATACTAGAATTCCTCTTCCTTCATTTACATCTAGAGATTCAGTTAAGATTAGAAGGCCTTCATGAAGAGAGTTAAGATGGCAAATTCTTCAAACCAAAGTAGGAAGAGTGAACAAAATGTGGTAGTGGAGAAAAATGACTTGCCCAGGGTCCCACAACACTTGGGTTTTTACAGTAGGAATTGAACTTCAGCTTTCTACCTCAGTGAGCTGACCACTCAGATTACATTGCCTCTCAGATGGTGATGGTATGATGGTGCTATTTATGATTAAATAAAATTAAAACACTTGTTATTTTTGGTAGGATAGCTTTTAAAAAGGATTTCCATGTCTTTACTCTGTACTGCCCGCTTCTGTGGTATTTTCAGTGTCACTGCTTGACTTCAGGGTGTTGCAGTAAGCAGTACTGCCTGTGGTTGATAAAACTGTTTTGGTTTCAGTTTCGTTGTAATAGATAAGAAAAATTTAGGGGGAGGCAGTGGGCATATGTTCATGTCAAATGAAAAGAACATAATTTAGAGGGAAAAAGTATGTTTCCTGTCCTTGCAGATAGTATTGCAGATCCTCAAACTCCATGCAATCTGTTAGCATAATTATTTCATCCATCTCAATTTTGTTAATGTCTTAGGGACTTTACATCAACCTAGTAGTCTTCAATGTGAGATCAAATTAATAACTGCTAGTTGTGTGAATAATTTCAGCATGGGATTTCCTTTCTACACTTAAATAAATTAAATAAGTGATAGAAAAGGAAAAGTTAAATACATGTGAGATATCAAGAACTTGAATTTTTGTATTCTTCCTCCTTTTTATTGCCATTCTTTTCTTGCATAGTTTGTTTGGTACAGGCATGGACACGTCATACATTTTTAATAAATAGGGTAATAACCTGTTTTGTTAACATTCAGATTGCATCTGTTGGGATAAGTATATGTTGGCGCTTGAGCTAGTTATGGTATAATAACATTTTCTTATCTTGTGGTGAATAGTCATTAAGGTCTGATGTGGAAAGTCAGGAAAAGCTCCTTCTGCCTGAAAAACAAAATGAAATTTTTATGGAAATAAGACTGTATAAATATTCTCCCATATGGAGCAGAACAGTATTTCCCACTTTAAATTTGATTAGAGCTGATTTGAACAGGAGGCAGAGGAAGCAGGAAGAGAGGGAAAAGTACTAGTAATTTTATAACCACAAAGCAAATATTTAAATATTTATGCAATTAATATATCTTATATTATATTTAATAATTAGGGCATGAGTAGAGTTTGTGGGCAAATAGATTCTTTTCCAAATCTTTCTGTAGCAAGTGGTAGAATGGATAGATCAGAGCTCTAGCAGATACTCCCTAGAAAACAGGGATACAGATAAACGTTATCTCATTTTACTCAATTTATTCCCAGGAGGCGATGGCAGTACTTAGGTGCAGTACGCTGTGGTACTGATCTTTCTTTCTGTAAAAACTAAAGGGATGTGAGGAATAAGGAAGAGGTAAAACTGAGGAAACACTGAAGAATGAGAAATTTTGGAAGAGCAGGGAGAAGAAGGAATAAGTAAATTTTAAAAATCAAAGAGCAAAAGGGAAAGAAAAAGAAAGAAACATGCTAAGAGAAATGTTTGGACCTGTAGTGAAATATAAAGGACAAACATCTGAGAAGATGCAGACAACTTCATTTTCTTTTGAAAGTAAAATTGTTTCCTGGTTTTTGCACAGTATCAGTCCACAGTGGATTAACTTACCTTTATATTCCCTTGGAACATACAGCTAATTATTTAAAATTTCATGCAATATAGTTGATTTCTCTGTTTGGTTTAAGATGGGAAGGCAGTAGGTAGTTTTGTTTGCTCCTTACACATTTAATTCTTGCTTTCTTTCAGGTATTGGGGTAGAGGGATCGAGGGGATTGCTAGAGTAGGTGACTGCTGAGATGTCCAAGTCAGAAACGCTCAGTGGTCCCGAGCCGTGTGCTTGCCAGCACAGAGACCTGGCCTTGCTCCTGCCGCGTCCTGTTAGTCTTGGCTTCCCCACATCTTTGTCTCTCGTTTGTACTGGTAACTTCACGCCTCACTTGATTGTGTGGGGTGCTAGCCAGTTAAAGCTGTCAAATTGTAAAAAATCTGTCACTATTTAAATTCTTAAATGAGTTATTAACAAATGCGAGTTGGCTAAATACATATGTGCGTATGTAAAATGGTTTGAAAGAACTATTTAATTTTCTTATTTATATTTGATTTGATCATGCAGCAAATACATCTTCATATGTCTGATCAAATTTACCCAAAAAAGGATTAGTATTTTAAATATTTGAATCTGTGTGGTTTTTATATAGAAAGAATTACTCTCACCCCATTAATTTTCACTAATGAGCACCAGGTACACTGAAAATCAAATATCTACCATCTTTTCCGCTCTGAAATTCAGTGGAGTTTAGCTTTCCCCACAGCGTCCCACTAATATTCCTGCTAGAACGATGAATGCGGATGGCAGGGAGTTGATGTATTTTGCTCATTTAACTTTACATCTCTTGAGCTTGGGCCAGAGCTGTCAGTCAATGCTAATTACAACCGTGGTGTTACCACTCTGTCATCCCATGGATAGGCCCGTAACCTATTTTATGGCATAACTGACACAAGTAACACTTTTGGTTTTCATCAGTTCGCAGAGCTGTGGCTCCCAACGTTTTACATCCACACTGTGGAAAGACATCTTAACCTCTTGTACTTTTTGTTGAGTGCCCGAGTTATGAATATCTTACTGGATCACAGAGTTGCTTTTTTTGTTTTGTGTTGTTTTTAAAAACAGAGTCATATGTTGAGAGGGTTGAAAAACCGCTTTACAGATTCACATAGTGTCATTTTTCTTCATAACCTATTTTTGTGCTTTCTTCTGAGACATTTGAAATGACTTGGGTCAAAGATGCTTCGTGTTTTTCATCACTAAGTGCAAGAAAACCCTGATATAGGCCTATTTGGTGTTAGCAGGAATTTAAAAATTGGGAATGGCCAGATCCTACTTAAACTGCAGTTGTCTGTTAGAGTGTCCGTAAAAGCAGGCTTGGTTGCTAGGAATTGCCGTTTCTTCCTCTCCTCAGTGGGGAGGATTATATACAAAAATATGATTGCATCCTTTAACCTCCTATATATAATTTCCTTTAAGCTTTTCACACAGTATTCCCTGGATTGAGCACAATAATCTTTTATGTTCTTAATTTTTGTTTGGTTTTTGTTTTTTTAACCCCATATGGATGAACCTCACTGGTCCTGTCTATACAGAGAACATCGCTTGTTTTCAGAGGCATGTGCCATGTGATCCAAGAATGAAGGATCATAGAATCACAGAATGGTTTGGGTTGGAAGCGACCTTAAAGATCATCTTGTTCCAACCCCCCTGCTGTGGCAGGGACACCTCCCACTAGACCAAGTTGCTCAAAGCTCCATCCCACCCAGAACTTCCCTGGGCAACCTGTGTCAGTGTCTCACCACCCTCATAGTGAAGAATTTCTTCCTTACATCTAATCTGCTTCTCCTTTCTTCCAGTTTGAACTCATTACCCCTCATCTTATCACTACAAGCCCTTGTCGAAAGTCCCTCCCCAGCTTTCTTGTAAGGCCCCCTTCACATACTGGAAGGCTGCAATGAGCTCTCTCCAGAGTCTTCTCTTCTCCAGGCTAGAACAATCCCAATATAATGAGTTAATTGAAGCACATATGTCAAATGTAAAGAGATACTGGTCTTATCATCCCTCTGGTCTGAAAAAGTTTTTGAGCATCAAAAAATTCTGTGCTACTGGCAGCTTTGGCCTGGCTCACTTCACTACTGTACCATGACAGTCTTTCTTCAGTATATTTTTCCTGAAGAAAGCCAAGTGCAAATAGGTCTTCGTAGATATGTCATAGCTTTAATACTTCAGTTTCTGCTGTAACAAATTAGAATTGAAAGGAGTATCACATAACATGAGGTGAATGATGATGAAGGAGAAGAATCTCTAGCAGGGGCAGATAGAAGACCTGCTCTGAACTACTGACTGGAGATCTGGCTGCATGTGTGGCAGTGGAAAAACAAATTCTGTGTTGGAAACTAATAGGAAAAGAACATCCAGAACACAAGCACTACTCTTCGCTGCAGTTCTTAACCTCGGACCACCAGACCTTGGCCAAGGAGTTTGGGGTGTGTAACTTGAATAGTCTGCCTTCAAAACCCACAGAAGTAATTAGTAGTGGGATTTTTTTTTTTATGATTGGCATTGGAAAATATTTTCATTTATTGTTGTCGTGGTCCAGACGCAAGCGTCCATGCCGCCTCCCAAAAGGGAAGAGGATCGAGGGCAAGGCGAGATACTACCCCAACTTTTAGCACATCAAGTAATCTACCTGGTGCACTGAAAGATACTCCGTATCCCTTTGCCACACTAGGAAGATCACAAGTGGCTGCTGAAGAGGAATGCAGAAATTAAATCAAGTGTTCAGGTTTTCTTCCATTTTTGCCTTCCAGCCCCTTCTTTTTCTTGTTGTTGTTATAGATATTTTAATAGAAAGATTATAACACTTGAAAAATGAAGAATAAGGAAAGGAGGGGTGTTTTTACAGAGACTTATTCCAACCCTAGGAAGATTAATAGCTACTTGAAAAATATGTGAAGGAGAAGCAGGGTGCTTATATGAAATGGAAAAATGATTGATCAACATAGAAAAGTTGGGGCTCAGAAGGAGGAAGAATTTAAATAAATAAATAAATGCTGAGAGCTTGTGACTAGCCAGGAAGGAGTTAATGTTGAGTATTTATCAGTGGTTAATGAATGATTAACATCTAATGAGTGACAGTGTTGGTATTAAAAAGGAGTAGATGAATCTCAGGATTTGGCCTGGTAGCTGTCTGCATGATTTTACGTTTCTAATGCTGCATTTCATATCTCCAGAACTAATAAAAATTTCTTTTCTAGCTTGTAACTGTGTTTGGGGTATTTTGGTTTTTTTTTAGAATTCACGATCTATTACAACATAAGTAGTTCCTTAAAATCTTTGATAGAGGGAAGAATTTGTACAATAAGTAACCGAAAACCAAGTACATACTGATGAGTTCTTTTTCTAGGCTCAGTATACAACCAGATGTCCAGAACTTTGGTCCTAAATCTTGATAGCTCTAAGAAAAAATTTCTTTTTAAAGCACTTTCCTGAATTCTCAATTTGCTTTCAGAGCGAGCCATTTCCAGTTAAATAAGCCATAAATGCAGCTGTATTTTTTCTTTTTAATCTTCAAGAGGTAAGAAAATACAAATCCAGACTTATTGTATCTTATCCTGAGTAGCAGCCTAAAGGGAACTTCATAATTAAAGTACAATTAAACACCAGTTTCAAATGTATTTCTGTAGCAAACTTCAAGTTACTTTGTGCTTTTGCATTGATTCAAGCAGAGCATTGTCTTGTAAACTGTGCTTTTGATACTCTTATTCCTTGCATATTAAAAAGCTGGTTTAGTTTTAGGATTAGGCCTGTACAGAGAGGGTCTGAGAGAGCGGTGTGAGAAGATGTGCGTCTATGTGATGAGGCTGGATGTAGACAGAACTGTGTGTCTTAATCGCATAAATGTTGACCTGACACATACACATTAAACAACTGACAAGCCACCAAAGCCTTTTTCAGCACTATATTTAATTTACCTTGAAGAATTAATCTGTTAATCCATGGTAAACAGTAATATTCAAAGTAAACCCCATTATCAAGACCATGTTGAGGTGACAGTCTTAGTGCTTTGAAACAGTCAGAGGAAGGCAGAAATACTGCTCTCGGTGAAGTCTCTAATCGGGCGCTCTCCCTTCGGGAGCATTCTGGTAATTTTCTGCAGCAAAATCCCGTTTGCTACATATCCTCAGATAGGCTCTCCTGAAGGTTTAAGATTGACGTCTTTGAGGTAATCTTTTGTATCTCTAAAAGGATGAAAATGACACGTTTCACAAGGTATACAAAAGTAATTCATTTTATTTTACATTTTCCAGAGGCTGTGGGTGAATACACGGATGTTGTATTTAGGGTACTAGTTAGGAACAAATGAAGGAATTGGCACAATAAATTTAATAGAATAATTTTCATTCGTTTGGAACACCATGTTTTATGAAGATTTTTGTGGCATGTTTCACGATCAGAACACGGTTGTGGAGAGCCCATATTTTGGAAGAGACCACACTGCTTGGTTTTTGGTCTAATTGGTGACAAATACTGCATTATCTATTGTAAATATGTTCTAATTTGGTCTACATATCACAATAATTTCTCCTAATCCCTGATCAAACCTTTAGAAGTAGTTTTCAGGCAGTATAAATAGTTGGTTAGTGTCTCTATATACGTTCATGTGTACATCATAGCTATTTTTAGAGGGTGTAGTTCCTTCCAGTTTTTATTTATAAGATTTATATTAATTTCTGAAAAAAGAAATCACGTATTTACATTTCAGCAATAGCCTAATACTGCTTAAAGTGACAATGAAAAGGCAGAGGTGCTTGTCTGTCATCTGAAGGGGAGGACAATGATTTTAAAATCAGGTGGTTTATCACGTGCATAAATCTCTCTTTGAAAATTTTCCTGCATGTCTAATTTATTAGTGTTTAGGGGAAGCTGATCCCCTTAAGAGAGCAGTGAGAGGCTTGGGAGAGGACTCTTCTTTCTCAGAGGTTTCATGTGTGCAGTTTCTCATTATGGCAAGAGCAAAAAGGTTGAATTTATGTATCTTCTCCCTTATTTCTGAGGAATTTACATAATTCTCAGGAGCTGGAGAATTCTAATAGCAGTTAGGCCTGAAAAAATGACTTAGTTTTTCACAGGCACAGGAAAGACTTTTGTTGAATAATTATTTCATACAAGCGATGCTTTTTAATTTCTTTAACAGTTATTGCCTGTTCTTTGACTACTTGAATTAGTAGAAATATGAGAACAGAGAGATATTTCAATGACTGTTCAGTAGTTGTTCCCTATCAGATTCACAGACTGAGTAATAGTTTTATTTTGCTTGGCTGCCCCTTTGGGCAAAGGAATCTGGGGAGCTTGGAGGAGGAAGTTCCTTCAGTAATTGTGCTTGTGGTTTGTGGACTTTGTGCTGCAGAATATTACTTGTAAGTATATGTGGACTAGCTGTCATTCTACAAGAGCCACCAGCTCAAGGAGATTGGAAGGTGAAGATGATCAGCTACTCTGAAAACCAGTTTAAAGGTTTGATGCTTTATTCAGCGTGAGGTATTTTTTCCCCTTATGGAGTGCCCCAAAACATTTGCAGGTTGTACAGGTCCTGCAGGAATCTGCTTCAGACTCTTGCGGTGGGTGTTAGGCTCATCTCCAGTGATCTGCAGACCAACAGCGAGAGGAGTGATCCTGTTGGGCGCCAGTGTTCTTTAGTGCTCTGTCAGTGGCAACAGGCTCTATTACGGTACTTATAAATCTGACTCCCAACTAATCTAGCCTTCAAGAAATACTCCAGCCCTTCTATTATTAATTATTTAGATAATGCTGAGTGTGTGCTAGACAGTTTCCAAAGCCTTTTCTTGGCCCTGCGCTCTGTAGCATCCTAAGGATGTAAAGACAAAAGGTGAAGAAAAGGATGATTGGTGTTACATGGCACCTAAATACTTCAAGTGCTTGAATTTCATGATCTTGCAACATCTATCTGATGAAATTATAAAGGATTAATAAAATGGCTGAGTGGCAATGAGATAGTTCAGTGGAGGTGAAAGTAGCTCAAATAAGCATGTCATTAAAATGTGTTTTAAGTTTCACTGCTCTGGGACTTAGGCTTTTATAATGAATTTTATTCCAGTCTGTAAACTCATGTGATTTGTTCGAAAGAATCGTTAATATTGTAATCTCCCTTTCCATACCCTGAATATAGTGTTTTCAAGTTCACTTGTCCTAGTTACACCTCTAGCCTGCCAGATTTATCAATTAAATTTAGTAATGTAGACCATGATGACCTATTTGTTTATAAGGTTTCACTCCAACTTAGACAATAAAATTTTCATTTTCCACAGCTAGCGCCTAATGCAGGGAATCTTTAAGAAGTACACCGCTGCCCTCTGCTGTACAGTTGTGGCATAGCAAGAAATGAGTTTGCAGAACTTGTGTGGGCGTGTTTCATTTTCTGCATGTGTTTATGTACTGTTTTCTAGTAACTTGACTGTTTATACACCTATAATGGACAATTTGGGGTTTAATTATAAGATTAGTTGAGATAATGGTGTTTATAACAACCTTTTTTGCCCCTTTTTCTTTGCTAGCCTATAAATAATGGATTTTTTTTCTTTAGTTTAAATTATCTGTTATTAGTATAAGAAAGTGTTGGTCAGTACAAGAAGGTATTGGTATCCCCATGACTATTTTTGTTGTTAATTCACAAAACAATTTATTTTGTCTCTTTCCTTAAAAGCTGTTTCTTCATCCCACTTTTGGTATAAATAGTAATTTCTTTTGCCTGTGTTTTTTCCCCTCTCTACAAGCATGCCTTTCATATAATGATTGAGGTAAGATACATTGATGTTTGTTCATGGTTATGGAACTTTCTGTGGACATGTAAGACATTGTTTTGGTATGAATTACGTTTTTTTTTTTCAGTATTTCAACAAGAAATTTGTAAGCACGTGTGGTTTAAAAATAGGTTCCAGTTCTTCAGGGTTCCGGTTAAATATCTACCGGGATTGATAAATACACCAGATGTAGTTGGTTTGTGGTTCTTCATCTACAGCCAAGCTTGTTTGTGTCCCTTCCACCCTAATGCTGTGTGGTATGGACAGTGGTGAGGGCTCTGCTGGTACAGCCTTTGCTGGTTGCCCCAGTCTTGGGCTGTGGGACCAGTTCACCCAGTAGAGACTAGGAGTAAACAACATGTCTGTGGACACACTTCTGTCCTGTCTCTGGATATCTGTTGTCATCTCCCACCCGTGAACTGCCTTTAACTGTTGGAGATGTGTGGTCTTCATGTTGTGATTCTGGGTGGTGTGGGGGGGTTTTGTGTGATTTGGGAGCTTGGAGAGGGAGATTACCTGAAAAAAAATATTCTTGTTCTATTAAGTTTGTACTTTGACTTTTTCACTGGCCAGAAGTTATTTTTATATGTATTAAATTCCTGATACTTAATGTGAAACTCCAAGTTACTGAAAACAGCTAATTCAGAAACTTGTTTATTATTGCGAGTCTTTTAAATTGAATATTGAAGAAGTCAAGATTTGAGTTGCAGTATGAATGCTAAATTTCTGTTGTCTCTGTATGTCTTTAATTAATACCTGACATGCCTTGTAAATGTAATTTAGAGAAAAATAGAATGGTGCTATTTAAAAATTATGCCAAACATCTTGCATCTGTAGAGAGTTATCAGAGTTCCTTCTATTTGTGTTCCAGTTTTGCTTCAAATGCCATAATTTCACGTAGGGAAGAAGCTGAAGTATCCTGCCTACAGGGAACTACTGTGTTTATATTCTTTGGGGAATATATTTTCAATGTACAAAAAGGTAGAGGATTTTGAGGGTGAAAACGAGAAAAATTGTCAACAAATGTAGTTCAATAAAAATCATAGAGTCAATTTTAGGGTAATTACAAAATTTAAGAATTTTGACTCCTTTTACTTTTTTTGGATCTTAACTTTACAGATCATCTGGTTGAAACTGAACCAGTCTCAAACTAGAAAGGAAGGAAACAACCAAGATAGTCATCAGACTCCTTCCATGAGAACTTGTCAACCGTAGTCAGAACATAAGCTGTAGAATAAATGTAACCAAGGGGAAGTATTGCACCATTTGACAAAGAAAATTTGCATGTGCCCTAGAAGTTTGAGAACTTGTTTATATTTTGGAGTCAGGAAAGAGAAATGCGTCTGTGTACAACCCCGTTTGGATAATTGGTCTTTTTTTTTTTTTTTTTTTCCCCTTTTCCATATTTTCCTTACCATTTAGATACTCAAATAGGTTCAGGTTCCTTTTATTTGTTTGGCTGG
>JAVSBS010024455.1:7430-20164 GCA_033124195.1 Coracias cyanogaster | reverse complement strand
AATCTTTTTTAAGGGTGGATGGTCTAAGCTATATTATTTCAAAATCCTTGGGAAAACAGTGAAAGAAAGCAAGTTTATTTTTCCTCTGCTCTTTTTCCGGTATGACTAGTACGTGCTACCTAACAGCTGACTGCGACTCCCAGCTGTAAAAATCAGAACCAAAAAGACCCATTTGGTATTTGAAAACCTTGCAGTGTACAAGACAACTAGATTTCTGTGATGCTGAGATCACCATACAACCCAAACTTAGGAGTTTAATGATCAATGGCTTTGAGCTGTAGGAAGAGTAAAGCCTAATGGATGCATTGTCTGACTCAGTCAGTTCAAGTACTTTTTGCTGATGTAACTGCTTCTGCTTTTTATCCAGCAGTAGCTAATTGTGCACCTGGAGTGATCCAGATGTAACTGCCCCAGAATTAGGACAGAAATGTCTCTGAGAAGGTGGAGTACTTGGGATGAAGTTTGTGGGCTGGTGGCTCACCACCGCTGAAAGAGAGCGCCCCACTTCCCTCTGCCTCAGCACGCTTCTTGTGTTAACCTGCACCTTGCTGCAAACTGATTGAATTTGCTAAGGTGTGTTAGAAAATTAACCTGATTTTTAAAATAGAAGCTTTCTGGCCATACAGTTTATTGCCTTGATTTGCTGCGTGGCCAGACAAGTACCAGAAGCAGCCCACGGGAAGGGACGTGGAAAGCTTGGGACTGGGAAACTGGGTTCTCCTTTTTTGACAGCTGTGACAGCTGTTAGACTAATATATCCGCATTACATCTTTCCTCGCATTATATCCTTGTCCTTGGCACCACAGAGATGATTTTTAAAAGCCATACAAAAATAATTATGCCTGTGGCACATTAAACATTTTTGCTTAGGAGAGCAAGTTGAAAATCTTGTTAAGGAATGTTTCTGTATTAAAATAGAACCTGTAGTTTTAGAGTAAACGCCTATTGATTTTAACTGAGTTGTTCAGAAAAAAAATAAATCAGAAAAGAATGGGAAACTATTTTTTTTTAGTGATGTTAACAGAAGGCAATTATACTTTCCATTTTAAATGGGGATTTGTTTTGATTTGTGTGTGTGGGTGAGTGTTGCTTCTTCATAAGAAGAAGCTGGAAGTTTTGACATCATAGAAATGTTTCAACATGAACAGGAAATGTGCAGGGAACCACAGGAGGGTTGCTCTATAAGCTAGTGGGAAAATATCTTGAGATGCCAGGATTTTCTAGGAAATTCAATGGGTATATTAAAATTATCACGGTCTAATGAAAGTAAGAGGCGCCAGTTTTTGCTAGTCTCTTTTTACTGAGAACTTACTGCTTTCTCTCGGGTGAGAGATGCTGTCATTTTTTTCATCAAACCTTCAAGAAGTATGAAATGTTCATTCTCTTGATGGTCAAGAAAAAAATAAACATAGTGTGCTTCAAAATACCAGCAGATTTTTTGGGTGGAGGGCATGGAAAGGGAGTTGTTCTAGCTGCCAAAGCAAAGTGAGATTTGGGGTTACTTGCCACAAATCATACTCTTCGTTTAGGCTAGTCACTAGGTTCAGAACTTTAAAAAGCTGTCTAATGGCCTGATGTTAAATCCCCATATGCTGCACAGTGCTCAGGAGTCTTAAAAATAGCAAGATTCTTAAAAATAGCATATTAAAATTGGCTTTTGTGAGTAAATTTGGGCATCTTGTTTCTCATTTCGCTTGGAACTGTACCTATTACAAATTGAGGGTGGTGATTTCCCGGGTGCCTGAAATATTTATAAAGCACCTGGGCATTGAATGAGGGGCAGCGCAGGAGGGAAAACTTAACTCTTAAACTTCATTTTCTATTTGTCCCATTCAAACCCAGCAATTTTTGGTGTAACAACTTTAAGCATCTGTTGCTTTGTTGTATTTGCAAAAGGATTTCATATATTTTTGAGGAGAGTGCTGTAGCATGTCTCTAATCTGAATTGCAAACGCTGTATTTTTCTTTTAAACTTGATTTGTTGAATTAGGTTACTTTAAATTATTATAAATCCGTCTCTCTATGAAACTTGTTCTTTTTGAAGGGTTTATTTGTTGCTTAATGAGAAACAAGAGAATGGTTATTTATTCCTGCACTTAAACTACTCAGAACTCGTGTTGGATACAGAAGCCCTTGTCTCATTCTCACCATACTGAAGTGTACTTAAAACCACAGTTGTTCAGAAATTGTGTCTTTAACATGCACAAGATTTTTAGGTCACTAACTGAAGCACTCGAGTACTTAACTGTTGAGTACCCTCAGTTGTTTCGTAGAAGCAACTATTGCAGCGTTTTTCGTTCTTTCTCTGTAAAACAACAGCTCTGACTGTTGGGGAACATAGAGAAGCCAAGTGTATGTTTTTTTAACATGAGACTTTAGGGGTTTTTTCGTTGTGTTCTGCAGCGTGGTTATCACTTGAAAGCAGCTCCTACTTTTCATTTGCGTGTTTGTTTCTTCCATATTGAGACTTCTGGTAGAATTTTGTGGTCTCTAGAGACCTGCACTGCCACCAAAAGCAGCTGCTTGCCCTCTTCCTGCCTGTGGTCAAGCAACCGGCCCCCGCACTCTCACCACTGGCATTGGCATCTGCAATTCTCTGCTGTAATTTGGACTGAGGAGCAAATTGTGGTTTAAACTCAGCTAGGGGTGTGTGGAAGGAAGGTGGAGCTGTATCTTGTTGTGACAGTATTGGTAATTCTGCTTAGTGACCACTGCACACCAGAACTTGGCCTATTTTCATACAGAAAACAGGGATCAGACAGAAGAGATCGCATTTTTCTGGTTCTGTGCGTAGGGTAATACTCTTAGATGCAGAGACGTGTAACTGGGTCTGACGTGTTTGCTCACGGTAGGGAAGAAGTTTACGTAGGTAAAGATTAATCTAACATGGTGGATTGGAAAGAGGAGGACAGCCTGGAAAGAAGCACATATTTGGCAATAAAGTTGAAAATCTACTTATTACATTCTGATGATGTTTATGATAGAGAATATCATAGAATCCTAGTATGATAGGGGTTGGAAGGGACCTCTGGAGATCATATTGTCCACCTCCATGCTCCAGCAGGGTCACCCAGAGCAGGGTGCCCAGGATTGCATCCACGCGTCTTTGGAATCTCTCCAGAGAAGGAGACTCCACAGCCTCTCTGCGCAGCCTGGGCCAGGCTCTGCCACCCTCACAGAAAATAAGTTTGTCATATTCAGATGAAACCTTCTGGGCTCCAGTTTGTGCCTTGTCCTGTCTCTGGGCACCACTGAACAGAGTCTGGCCCCATCCTCTTGCCCCCCTGCCCTTTAGATGGTCATCAACATTGGTCAGATCCCCTCTCAGTCTTCTCCAGCTGAACAGCCCCAGGTCTCAGCCTTTCCTCAGCACAGAGATGCTGCCTTCCGCTCAGCATCTTCGTAGCCTCTATTGGACTCTTTCCAGTAGTTCCTTGTCTCGAAGTGGGGAGCCCAGAACCGGACACAGTACTCCGTATGTGGCCTCACCAGAGCAGAATAGAGTGGGAGGAGAACCTCCCTCCACTTGCTGGCCATACTGTTCAGTATGGAAGCTCTATCCCCCTTGCAGTTGTACTTCCCAGCTTGTCCTGTCATATAAAAAGGAATTTTTGAGCTAGCCCCTCAGTGAACTACAAACACTGTAAGATATGACAAGATAATATCTTAAATTTAATTCTACTTCTGTTTATGGGGTTACAGCCAAGTACCCACATTTCAGTAATGTACTGATTGTCTACAGTAGCAAAAGTTGGGAGCAATAGAAGCGGCTCAGTAGGTTGAAGCCTTGATTCTGTGGTTCCTCACACCACCATTCATGTGGCTTGGAAGACTGGCTGTGGAGATGATGGTGTTGAGTTTCCTGTGCCAAACGCCTGCACTATGCATGTGATTCAATGGTTTCTGAATGAAAAGATGTTAGTTACGTCCTAGAAGACCCTTTTGTGGCCTGGCCTGCTTACATACTGGTTTACAACTTACATCCCCAGTAAGCAGTGAGTTTTTGAAGTGGAGCTGTGCTGGTCTCCTCTCAATGGCTGGTGAGAACTGAACCAGTACTGTCACTGCAGACAGCTGTTGTAGACATTTTCTGCCTCCTGGCTGAGGGGATGTGATGTTGGTCACGTGGAAATGGACCTTGTGACTGTCTAGAGTCAAGTCACCAGGCCATTGAACTAAGGGGTCAAACAGGTCACACATTTCACAACCCTTTACATGTATCAAAGGTGCTCCTTTTAATTCTATCTCTCAAAAAAAGTTGCAAGTAAAGATCGATTATCTTTGTTCCATAACTTCTGCTGTGCTTTTACACCCTGTTAGATTCATCCTGTAACTGTTGTTACTCTGTCACTTGCACATCAATTCCCAGCATGTTTTACAATCTGACCTTTCTTTCCTTCAGGAAGGGGTTTTGTTTCTGGTTTGTTTGGGGAAATTTGTTGGCAGGGAGGTTGGGGACATGATACAGGTCTCCTCCAGTTTACAAGCCTTTATTTCTAGTGCTGTCATCATAGATAGCACATATAATAGCAAAATGAATTAATGGTTTTAACCTGCTTTCAGGATCCTGGGCCACCACCACCTTCACCGTTGATGGGTTTGAAGCCACTGCAGTTACTAGAGATCAAAGCTAGGGGAAGGTTTGGTTGTGTATGGAAAGCTCAACTACTAAACGAGTATGTGGCCGTCAAAATATTCCCGATTCAGGTAAGCAGGAGTTGTTAGCATTACTTGTAATACTATGATGTTAAACCAGCTTTTCTGGTCATAGTAAGAGGCTTTTATTTTAGAGAATTTTCAATATATACTGCAAATCTAGATAGAAATATCCTGGGCTGAAAAATGTGCAGGTGGAGTTTTATTGAATTAAAATAAGCATTTTAGTGCGGCAAACATATTATTGAAACATACGGTGAATTTTATGTATGTTTCTAGTCATAAAAATACGTATTTGGCATGAATAGTTCTAAGTAGCTGTCACACATCTCTTGATTAGTTGAGAAGAATTTGTTAATTTTTTTTAAATAAAATTGTGCTTAGAAGGAATGTCCTGAAATGCAAACCTATAAGGTGAGTGTTCCAATTAGATACACCTCAATTGAGTGAAATAACATTTACTTCCCAGCAGCTGCCCTCTGAAAGCCGTGTTTTAGAATAGATTGTGCTCATAATTTTAAGATGGAGTCTAGTTGAAGAATACAAAGCAGTCATATGCAGCAATATTTAAATAGATTTTACATGAATTAGAAATACCCACTGCTACTTGAGGTAAAGAAACGGTGAATCACCAGAAAACAGAAGCACAAGTGTTGCCTTGCTGAATAAATACATTTGCACGTTCTTACTCTTCTAGGAGAAATGACATGCATTTATGCTGCTTTCAGCCATCACCACAACTTAAATGAAATCTGAGGCTTTGTTCATTATTTTTAATCAAGGAAAACCCATTTCTAATTCTTTCTGGAGTTCTGGTAGATGAATAAAATACAAAAATTGAACCATGCTTTTAAGACTGAAGTGGTTGTAATGATTTGTGTTACGGAGACTCCAGACCCCATCTACAGCTTGCTGTGTTTCTGTGCTGTATATCCCTTGTTTTCAACAGTGAATGTTTGCTTACAACAAATTTAAGTCTGCAGACAGTTTTCCACTCTATGTGATTATGTATACATGTGAAAAAGACAGTTTTTCATATTTTTGTTTTATTAGGTCAGTAGTTCATAGCATAAATATTGTTACTAGTCTGAAGGCTTGTAATTTTTAAATAATCAGCTTCCCAATGTTTGTTGCATACACTATCCTTTGCTTCCTGTGGCCCCCCCAAAATGGTTCAGTTGTTCTGACAGATCATTTACAAATGCCCAGTAAGTTGTAGGAGGAAACCTCTGTCAGGGCCAGAACCTCTTACTCTCACTATTGTGGTATTAACTTGATGTGTTCTCTTGTTTAAAGGACAAGCAGTCCTGGCAGAACGAATATGAAATTTACAGTCTACCCGGAATGAAGCATGACAATATTTTGCAGTTCATTGGCGCAGAGAAACGAGGCACCAGCATCGATGTCGATCTCTGGTTGATTACAGCATTTCATGAAAAGGTATGTTTAGTTCTCAGCAGAGTTTATTTTTTCATGATTATGGCAGGAGAGGAGCAGCCTTAGAAATCTGTCACAAGTAGGAACTTGAGACGGTTAAATAAAATTTGAGATAGCTTTTGCTTACTCTTAACTTGTCTTTACTTAATAGAGGAGTTACTTTAGAAAACAAACAGAAGTTCATTCTACTTCTTTGCTTTTTACAATGTCTATTTTTTAATATTGTCCATCTAAATGAAATAAATTCCGTCTTGCAGGGGTTGTGTAGGTTTATTTTTGGTTTACTTGCATTAGTTGGTTTGAGTCTTTAAGAATGAAGTAATAATTAGTGATTCTATTGTGATAACCACAGTAAGAAACATAAACACATGTACTTATTTTCACTGTTTTATCTGCTGAATTTTCTTTAAATGTGTGTAAATCTCACAGAGATATAAGTACAAAGAAAAAAATAAACAAAAAATCCCAAATTTAGCGCTTGCACAAGCTGTCGCGGCCCGTGCGCAAGTGTCCGTACTGCCTCCCAAAGGGAAAAGGGATCGAGGGCAAACCGAGATACCTCCCCACCAGGCTCATAGGCAATTACGGAGACTGATAAGTATTTAACAAGTTTATTACCAAATATATTTGAATAAACCCGTATTTACTCTGTGGAGATATCACGGTATCAAAGGATGCCATGCCCACGCACTCACTCCCCCTTAGTCAACCTGGTGTGATGTGGTGCGTGTGTGTATATGTCTGGTTCTACCCTTTTCTGGCGGGTGGCGATGATCGAGTCGATGACACTCAGCGGGCAGACTCGGGCGGTTCCGATGATGATGGCGACTTGCCAGCTTTTTGGCACGATCGGAGTCTCCCTCCGACGGCGATGATGATGACGGCTTTTTGCTGCAGTTTCTTTAAGCAGCGGCAGGCGGCAGCTTCCCCTCCTCCCCCTCTGCTTGGAACCTTTCGGCGTTTGGCTGGCGCAGTTCCAGCAGCGGCCAGCGCTGGCACGGGCAGCGTCTGGCTTCCCCCTCCTCCTTCCTCCCCAGCGGCAGGAGGTGCCCAGATTCTTAAAGCGGCAAGAGGTGCTTGGATTCTTAAAGCGTCAGGAGGCAGCAGTTCAATGCGGGCTCTCCAGTGGCAGTTTTCCCCCCCCTCCTTCCCCACAGCGAAAAGAGGGAGTTTTTGTTTTCTTTTGAGTTTTTATACCTTGCCATGTCTGTACGACTTCCAGCTTCCGGAGGACTTCCCAATGATTCATGGGAGTTGTAGTTCTTTTTAGCTGGCTTAAAAAGACATTTCAAAATAGTGGGTCAGTTTCCCACACAAGCAAAGAGGCATTAGGAAGATGTTACCTGTAGCAGATTGGAGAAAACAAAAATCTGTGTAATATGGGCACCCTGATGCATTCAGGTCATGTCATAGATCATGTTTCTAGTATTGAATGTTATGTTCTTCATTCTGGCATTTTTGTCCCACTTACGCCTCTGCTTTAATAATTCAGAAAACTAAAACTATCCAGCTATTTAAAGTTTTTTTTTACAAGATTTTCACAGTCAAGTAGGTAATACCAAACTGATTTGCCTTTCTGAGAGGTTATTGCCAATTTTTGTTCATGTTTTCTGTCTAAGGAGTTTTAAAAATTCCATTACTGTTGGAAAGATGGCATCTGAGATTACTCTAATCGATGCAAAATGTGATTTTTAAAAATTTTATTTTTAAAGTACAGCCTCTACACTTTGACAGCCCTTTGTTCATTTCTCCCTTTTGTGTTGGCTTTTCACATGTGACACTGTGACATCTCAAACTGGATAATATGTAATGATTGCTTGTTGAGCTGCTGTGTAGAGGCATCTTGATTCTCTCCATGGACTAGAGATGATGCAAAAGTTAATTTATAGTTGTTTAAACAAGCATTTTTTTGCGTGTGTATGTGTATAATTACATGGTGTGTCAGAAGACAGAGAATGGCAGACAGGCCTATCGTGTTCTTTAACGACAGAAGTTTCCTTTGTGAGTAGATGAGAATTAAATTGATCTCGTAATTGTTTCTCCTCTTCCGCTGCGCAGGGGTCATTAACAGACTTCCTCAAGGCTAACGTGGTCTCTTGGAACGAGCTGTGTCACATTGCTCAAACCATGGCTAGAGGCTTGGCTTATCTTCACGAGGATATACCAGGGCTGAAAGACGGACATAAACCTGCCATCTCCCATAGGTACAGTAGACGTAAAATATTTCCAGTGATTATTTAACTTGGAGCTGAAGGATGTGAAACATGGATAGGTAGGAAGTATTCAGGTATTTACTCTGTGATATAATCCTTCCAGACTTATTGAGAGAAAATAAGAAAAATCTGCTCAGCCTAAGTAAAAATCTGGCATGGTGATTGTGGTTAACATCACAAATTTTTTTTAATACAGTTAATTATTTAAGTACCCTCTGCAGTATATAAAATAATTGGCATTGTAGCCATTGGAAACAACTTAAGCCCTTATATACGTAAATTTGAGTAATACTGAATGTTGTCGGGCAGAAACATTTCATGTAAGTGATGTTATTTATGTGTATTGTCAGGGCTAGTTGTTTTTTTTTAAATGAGGTAGGTATAGAAAGCTACTAGAAGTAGGGAGTTGAAGTAGTAGTGATAACCAAAATAAAAGATAGGCATAAAGAGTAAGAGAAATACAGATCCTGCAGGATTTGAAATTTGATAAGCAAAACCATGTGACTGATGGGGGAAAAGTGCACACAGGATAGATGGGAATTCCTGGATCGAGTCCGTTATCATTTGTTTCTGCTTAAAATAGTTTCTCCTTGTTAGAAACAACTAAGATTCATTTTTCAAAGTGTTTTGTTTCCTATTATTTGAGCAAACAAAATGTTGTTGTAATTAGAGTATGCAGTAACTACATTTTTATTCTATTTCTGTATCGTACATGCTTATAAATCTGTATATGTCGCAGTCCGGGCGCAAGTGTCCGTGCCACCTCCCAAAAAGGAAGGGGATATATTTTAAAACTGGGCATAAAATGATAGTTCTAGTTGCAGTCTCATATATTTCCATAAGAAGAAAGGTGTACAAGTATACTCCTAGGTTTTATTAATATTTTGTTTAAATTGACTGCTGCTTTAGAATTTTCTTGCCTTTTGTATTTATATTAGTTTTTCCTTAGAACTTTGTTTGGTATTTCATGTTCCAGATGTCTTAATTTTTTTTTTCCTTCCTTTAAAAGGGACATCAAAAGCAAGAACGTGCTGCTGAAAAATAATCTTACAGCTTGTATTGCCGATTTCGGTCTAGCTTTAAAGTTTGAGGCTGGAAAGTCTGCAGGGGATACACATGGGCAGGTAAATACCAGTTGATTTACGGAAATGATACAACCGTTAAACTGCAAGGCAATGGAAATGGATAGTTCAGGCATTCCTCATGCAAAGGATACTGTGTCGTGAGGCGTCTTTTTGGTGGCCTGTAAGGAATGAGGCAGTTGGGGCTGTCTGCTCACAGGCTAAAATTGAAACAGTTCTTCAGATTATGACAGATCCCAGCCTTCACCCTTCCCTGTCTCATTACACGGCCTCTCTTGCCTCCTTATTTTTATTCTTACTAAACAATTGGGACAAAAAAGAGTGGTCTAGCAATAATTAATTGTCCTGAGATAATACTGCAATATTTAATTAATCATCCTGCTCAGAAATTGAGGAATAATATTGGCAGCCCGTTTCTAACTTTCTGACCTAGCAACAGTGACTTTCCTGAGATGACAGCAGCGTGTATGACACTTCTCATACAGCGGAGAACTGTTTTAGTACCATGTATGTTCAAAATAACAAGCTTGAGCTTAGAGCATTCTGGTTTCTGGAAAAATAAACCTCTGTAATTTTAGGCAGGACTTCACAGTTTATGGCTGAGCAACAAAAATAAAATCCTTACAGTAAGATTAGAAACCCTCAGTAACACTGCTTAAGAGAAATGTAACTGTTACCATGAAGGTTTAAGTCGTGGAGGAGAGCTTGTTCAGACATCATGTAAGTTCTGCTTTAGTCAGTTGACATAACTCCATCATTGACTGTGGCCACAAAGAATAGCTAGACCCCAGATTTTCATTTAATGGCTGGTTTTGTGCAAGTGATTTCATAGAACTTCCTCGGTACAAATTGCACTTTGGTAGCTAGTTTTCCTTTGGTATTGTAATTCCTGCTTTTGTCACAGGGAGAAACATAAGCACATTTATGACATGGAAAAATAAGAATAGTGGCCTTCCTGTAATCTGGAAGAAAATCATAGAATCATGGAATGGTTTGGGTGGGAAGGGACCTTTAAAGGTCATCCAGTCCAACCCCCTGCAGCGAGCAGGGACAGCTGCAGTTAGATAAGATAAGGGACAGCAGTGACAAAAAGGTTGAATTGTTATGTAAATGTGTTCTTTTAAAATATATTCCAATTTCCCTTCTTTGCAAGTGTCCTTTATAGGGTCCAGTCTATACAATTGTTTATAATTCCTCTTACCTGCTGTTGGATAAAAGAATACAAAAAACTTGAAGATTTTAGTCCTAAGCAAGGATAACCATGACCAATACCTATCTGGAGTGGTAACTGTGGTCATGTTGATTCTTAGTGAACTAATTGTTCTGCTTCCCTGTCTTTCAAGGTTGGTACCCGAAGGTATATGGCTCCTGAGGTACTAGAAGGTGCTATCAACTTCCAAAGGGATGCGTTTTTGAGAATAGATATGTATGCCATGGGATTAGTCCTCTGGGAACTGGCCTCACGCTGTACTGCCTCGGATGGTAAGCAACCTGTCTGATCTGTGGAGGTATTTAATGTAATTTGTGAGAGGTGTCTTTAAAGCAAGACATTGGAAGGTAGATTATATGTTATAAAATTTAATAAGGGGCATAGTCTTGCAGGAAAATGAATGAAACACCAACATCTTGTAGTCACTGTAGTTTTCTGATCCATGGATGCTTGTTGCCTTTCTTCTCCTGGCCACAGTAAGGGAGAGAATGACTGTGAAACTCTTAACTGACTATGTTGGATTTATTCTGAGTTCAGCCTGACAGTCTCAGTGCCAACCAATTTATCTTGAAGTATTGCTTTTTTTAATAAACGCTCAGATTAGATTAACCTTGGTAACGAACACATCCCACCAACACTCGCTGAGAAACTGATGTCTCCTGCTGCACAGCGACCTGCCTTTTGGTGCTGCCTGTGGAGGCAATGCGTAGACGCTTAGTAGCGTCAGAGACCGATTCCAAGTATCGTACGGGAATACGAGGCTAAAAAGACATAAAGAATTTTCATAGGTCAACACATATTTTATTACAAAGAGCATTGATGCAGTTGATGATTTTCTAGCTGCTCATAAGGTGTGTAGGATACCACTGTGGCCCTTCCTGAATCGTGGAGATCAGTTGCCTGCAGTGAGACACGGAAGAGTCTCTGTTCCTGGCTTAGCCATAGGTGCCAGAGTGAGACTGTCGTGTAAATTCAGTGCCTCCCTGCCCTCTCTTTCTCTTTGTTGTCACTAATGTAACCTTAGTTTGGCTTATACAGATGTCAGAACTTGTAATTAATTGCTGATAGCTTAGAGATGGAAAATACAGTAACGTTCTGAGAAACCTGTAGGTGAACCTTTCTTAGTTGTGGGTCTGTCGCAGTTGTTTCTCATAAAGCAAACCATTGGACCCAATTTTTAAGCTATCAAGAAAGGATGGGACACACCCTGTTTCAAGTATGAATGGTGTTCTTTAAATTGTGTAAATGGAGATCTTTTTTTGGGTGCCCAGAATAAGTCAGTGTTAATCAAGAAGACGACAAAAGACAAGGCTCAAAAATATTTAGGAGAAAGTTGCATTTTCAGTACAGTATTTAAAGCAGCTAAATTCAGTAAATACAACGGTTTCACTTGGCTGTTTGTCATCATGCTGTCCTGTGAGAGCCTGGTGCAGCTGACAGGGACCTGCATAAAAAGCCGAGGGGTATTGGAGATCTGAGCACATCGCTGTGTGGCTGCACAGGGCTTCTCTGCTCCAAGTGCTGCTTTACTGCTCCAGACCTTCCTCGCTGAGTAGAAGCCACTGGGGAGGTTTTACCCTTTTAAAAATGTTAAGCTGTTTACTAACAGGATCGACACAACCTTGCAGAAGTCTCTGAGGCCGTCCCGTGGTCTGTATTGATTTTTCATGCCTCGGTGCACTGTCAAACAGGCATACCTACATCTTACTGGAGTATGTCATTGGTCTCTCTGGCATGTGGTTATTATTCCAGAAAGTAAAGGAGACATCAGCAGAGGAAAGCAGCCTTCCTGAACCACAGCTTTGTGCACCTCTGCAGTCACAGCTGCCCTCTATCTCTCTGCAAATCATAGAGTCATAAAATCATTTTGCTTGGAAAAGACCTTTAAGATTAATTCCAACCATTAACCCAGCACTGCCAGGTCACCACTAAACCACATCCCTCAGCACCGCATCTCCATGGCTTTGAAACCCCTTCAGAGATGGGGACCCCACCACTGCCCTGGGCAGCCTGGGCCAGCCCTTGACAAACCTTTTGGGGAATAATTTTTTCCTAATACCCAACCATTAACCCAGCACTGCCAGGTCACCACTAAACCACATCCCTCAGCACCGCATCTCCATGGCTTTGAAACCC
>JAVSBS010024454.1:48951-74307 GCA_033124195.1 Coracias cyanogaster | reverse complement strand
TGCTGGCTGCCGTGCGGGGAAATCGCGCCCATCCCGTGGGCGAGATCCGCGGGCGCTTGCTGCGGGTCCCCCGCGGTTGGCGGGGGGCTGGCGGTAGAAGTAGCGGAGCGGCTGGGGCTGGGCAGCGACTGTGTGGGGACGGGAGGTGTGAGGGCAGGCGCCCAACATCGCCCTTCTCCGTCGTCAGGCCGTGCGCGGGCGGGTGTGGCGGCGGGTGTGGAGAGAAGGGCTGTTTCCCCTTGGTCCCTCACTCCGTTTCTCTACCAGAGTTTGAGCACTTGCTGCAGTGCTGAACCAGGGCTCCAGAACAGAATTCGGGATTTCTGGCTTGGCCGCAGACCTCAGTGTAAAGCGCTGGTCACTGCATCTCTTCCATTTACGCTTTGGGTTGTTGGGGTTTGGGGTTTTTTAAACTAAAAAATAGAAAAATAGATACAGATTTTTGGTGAGCAGTAGCGGTTAAATGAAGCTAAATTCTGTCAATCAGATTCTACGTCAGTTTAAAAAGCATGTGTTCATTTGGCTGCTGTCAGTGTCTTCTCACCCCACTCGTAGGTATATTATTTACTTTATATATTTGGATATGTGTCCCATGAAGGAGTTTATTCTTTTATGAAAAAGTACGTGTTGCTATTTTTTGCCTTAGAAATGTTTTTATATTTCAGTTTAAATTCTGGTATGAATTTGCCCCAGAACGTTACTGGTACTTCATAGATCTAAAACCAGTAAAAGACAGAATGATACAATGTAGGCTTTAAGTGGAAAAAAAAACCAACCCTACAGTAAGAGTTGAATCCTGAGAATAATTTTTTTTTTTCTGTAATGTCTAAATGAATGACTAAAAATACTGGATTGTTTTTATGTCTCTTTTCTGGATTATAATCTTAAGATAGTAGATTTAACAAATACTAACAGATATCAATCCTGAGAAAGTGGAGCTCTCCAAACCTCAGGAGGAGCACTTCTGTGACTCTTGCTTCTTCCTTCTCTTTCTTTGTGTAAAATATCTTTTAAAAGATATCTTTGCTACAAGAAGAATGTGCATGATTTTGTTTCCTGTCCGGATTTTAACTTTGAAACAGGCAGTTTAAAAAATACTCAGTGACTGGATGAAAGGTGTCAGAATATGTAATGGATTAATAGTGAGGTAATTGTGATATCTTTAAAGATATCACAAAGTGAGGAAGTCTGCCAGAGATTTGGAATAGTTGCTGAGTGTGTCAGTTCTCCTTTTAATAAGATGCTAAAACTTTAAGAGTGAAAGTGAAATAGATATGATTTTTCCTTTATAGACAGCTTTAAACGAGTAAAGCTTACATCTTGGAGCTTTGTGTCTGCTGATGGCGAACTCTTGTGAAATTGGAGTGTATAAAATACTACTTAGATGCTAATTGTTACTGTGTGCCTCTTGCAAACAGGACATACTTGGATGATTAATCATTCTTGTCATCTGATGTCAGATCATTCTCAGGTTTGTGTGAACAGGACAGCAGCATAATGAAGATGGTGAATTTAATTTTAGTGTCCTCGCTTCATTCAGTATCCCTTCAGTTCATGGTTTTTTGCGTATAAATGCTAATGGGATGGATAGTGATTTGGCTGTGGTGAGGGAGACATGATACAAGTGCTGGGGTTGAAAGAGAGAGGCCGGAGTGGAGCTGTGTGTGTGTGCTTGTTTCCATGTTCTCCATTTTGATGTGTAGTGATACTTTGGAATGTGGGGAGGAAGCTGGTCCCGACCTCTCTAGGTCTGAGCCTGTCTTCCTTGCTGGAAGACCTGAGAAGTTTAAAAAACCAAAACAGCAACAAAAAAATTAATCACTGTCTTTCAGGAGAAGAGGGCACAAGCTTCTTTGCCTTTTATGAAGTCAGATACAGGGTGTTTTGTTTTGACTCCTGCCCCTTGGCCTGCGTTTTGAAGCACTCATAACGGGTACTGAGGAGGGTCACGTATGGAGCACACAGGGTGTCTGGGCTGGGGTGAGCAAGCGGCCTGGATGGATGTTCTTCTCCTTGGTTGTGAGGAGTGAAGCTGGATTGGGGTGAAGAGTAAGGGGAGGAAGGCATCTGTCATCAGTTCCTGGTCCTCCTGTGTGTCTGAGGCTATGCTTGTTTCTTTGGCTTGCTCCATTCCCTGTATCTTTCCCTTTAAGACATGAATGTAACGCATTGTTAATCCAGAGTTAGTACAGTACTGAAATTAAAACCTTGGTCGTAGAAAAGTCACATGCCCAGCAAATAGCTCTGCTAGCAACGAGCTGATAAGCCTTGGACGAAGGCAACGCGCAGCTGTTTTTTTCCAGCGCCTTTGAATGGTGGCGTATAGACAAAGGTTTGTCTGACAGTCAGATGTTGGCATTCTGTGGAACCTGCTCTGTTGTTTGGGCGAAAGTGATCTGAAGTGCTGCTTGATGTACTCATTCCTCTTAATTACTAAACCCGCAGAAGGCAAGTCGAGGAGAGTCTCCCTGCGTGCCTGCGCTCCTGCAGCCTGCAGAACGCCCTGCTGAAATCACTGCAGGTGCATCTCTGTTCCTTATTCACCCGGTTGAGAAGAGAGCGCTTTGGCAGAGCATGGGCTAGTCAACACATCTCTTCTTACACAGATAGTTTTATAGTTAGCTTTAATTGATTCTTCAGCATTTAGAAAGTGATCTGCTGAATGAAGATGGAATGTCTGCTGAGAATTTCATTGCCATTGTTATCTCCTTGATGCATGCTCAAATTTCTCCTTTCATAGGTTTTTAAAGTTTCGGTTCTGATGAATCTAAAATTCTAGACACTGTACAGTATTATGGTACAAATTTTTCTATTGATAAAGCTTTTTGCATTGGTTTTTATTGCAGCTGTGATGAAGTTAACCCAAATTGAAACTGAATTGTGGTCAGAAAGCTTTTGTATAGTCTTGCAGTCTGCTGAAATGCTTGTAGTAGAAGATGAACAAGGACAGCTTTCCTCCCTCGTGATTTTAGGGAGAAATACAACTGGCAATTCCAGTTGGCTTCTGAAGATGGTGCTTGAGATCTTCAGGAAGATCACTCTGAAGTACACAAAACTCCAGAGTTCATTCAGGCAGTATCTGTATGATCCTTGTCCCTTGGCTGCAATTTTGAATATTTGTTTGAATAGTAGTGTCCTCTTCAAATGACTTACTTGCCGCTCTTCACACCATGAAGGGAATTGTCTGGTTTCTTTTTCTGGTTGCCATCTTGGAGGTACATGCAGCACAGATATAGCTCTACAAACCCCCAGCTGAGCACCATCACAGGCAGCTGGGCAGTTTAGGAAGGATGCTTCTTATTCCCTGCACTTATATTGGAGTGTGGCTTCTTCCACATAAAATTTGGCTTCTGATTTAAGTAGAGGGCTAACCCACGCTTTCCCTCCTCTCTGCTCTTGGGCAGTAGGGAGGGTTCCAAGAAACTGCTGTGGAACAGTTACCTTCTCATAAACTGTTGTCTCTTTCCAAGGAGGAGAGACGTAGTTTTTCAAAAGTGAGCTGGAAATCCTCATTTGCAGTTATAGGTTTTAATCAGTTGTTTGCTCTTACAGAGGCAATTAACACTTCATTTTAAAAGGCTTCAAGAGATGTTTGTAGAAAGTAGTGTAAGCAATTGCAGAAATAATGACTTGTATTTCCTTTCATTGTTGAAATACATGCCTGCAATCTCCAGTTTTGCTTTATGAGACAGAGTATGTTCATTCCTCCTGTGTGTCACTGCAGCCGAGTTCTGCTCATCGGTATGTTTTGCATGTGGGATATTATGGTAACTAAATGCTTCATCTTAAAATGTGTTTGAACATTAAGCTTGTGTTTCAGGGTGACTACTGGGAGGTGGTACAAGAAAAAAGGTTTGTGGGGTTTTTTCCTCAGCTTTTTTTTTTTTTTCCAGTAGGGTATTTAGAGCAACCTTGGTGTGTGCTTGTAAAAGATTGTGGTTTGTGTCATCTGATGCCTTGATTGTTAGTAATAATCTGCTTCTTGTATTGGAGGGCTTGCAGCTCTGACAGGTATCCTTCCGTCTTGGTATGGGACTTTATTAGTCTATGCGTGAACCATCTCCAGAGCATATGTAAGTGTACAAAAGAGAAAAGGGGGAGGGAGAGTAGATGGAGAAGGTAAATCAAGCAGAGCAAAGGCTGAGGGAGTCAGGTCAGATAATCAAACTTGCAGAAAATTCCCAAAGTAGGTGCCTGTAGTAAGGGAATAATACCTGTCTCTTCTCTGATTCCCCCCCCAACCCGATGGAAAAAAAGATGGAGGGTATCACAGTGCTGCTTTCTCAGGTGTCCTTCCTGATCCTCTTTTGAACTTTGTAGGGGACTAGAGAGAGCAGAGGTAAGAGTTGTCTTTGCTTTTACTACAGCTGTATCTGCTGCTGCTGGCAGCTGCAGTGTGATCGCTGCAGTGTGTGTGCAGAAAGATGCTTTCTGCATATGGGGGAGATGGTTTTGGTTTTGAGTTTTTGAAATAAAATAGTTCTATTCGTGAGGGGGTGCTTTGTGTCAAAGCAGGCTAGATAATTGTTCCTAACACTGCGTTTGCAATATGAAATAGTTTTCTGTGGTTGGTTAGTTTGTTTTTAAGAATAACAACAAGTTATTCTTACTGAAAATTTTTGTCGGAATAAACTTACTTTGAGAGAGGACAAGATTTTATGTTTATATACATGGGTCTTTGCTGAAGAGTGGAAGGCTTATGGTCAGAACTACTACCTAGCTGCAGCTTTCCTATTTGGTTTGGTGTGGCAGAAAGGCAGTGATGCTGTGCTGATCATTCATTGCCATCTTGTTGAGAGAGTATTCTTAAGGCACTTTTTCTGATGATATAATTTTGTACAAGTTCAAAAACCTGTGTATCTTGTTTGTTCTTCCATTGTTTTTCTATGCAGAGTTGGCTTAATCTGTTTTGCCCTATAGAAATTAGTGTAAGTAAACTATTGTTTCCAAAACTTCTGAGTCATTCCTGAGAAATTCCAGATCCCTGACTGTGAAGCAAATTTTGTTTAGTTGTGTTTTGTGTGGGTTTTTTCCTTAATGTCTGTGGAATAGTGAATTAGCATCTATGAATGCCTTGATTTCAGGGGAATCTAGAACTGCTGATTCCTGTGTTAGTCTTCGGGGGCAGGGGGTGAGGTGTCGGGGGGAACACCTTGTTGCTGTTCCTTGCAGTATCAATACAATAGCTTATTAACAATGATCTTCTCTGAATATCACTGTCATTTAAAATATGGCCAAGTTATGGTGTCTTGGTTCTTTCACAGTAAGAAATTTATCAGAAAAGGTGAAATACAACTTGTATGTATTGAATAGTGACTAATGAAAAAGGGACAGTTGTGATAAGACTTAACCATTTCTGTATCCTTGAGGAGATTCTTCTATTTAAATTCCAAACCTGTGCTAATTCTTATTTCTTATGGATGTCATGCTCTGGATATATCCAAAAAATCCCCCAGGACGATGTGATGTAATACAGGAGGTAGTTTTGCATCGGGTTCTGTAGAATTTCCTGGAGGAAGCAAAAATTACATATGAGTTAGACCAAGATTCTGGCATGACCTTTACTGGGGATTAAGGGCTGTTAAAACATCTCCTGTGTTTTTGGTCATTTGTAGGGCATTTCTTTGACCTGGTTCCTCCAGCATTGTGTTCTTTTGGGGGTACGTGTATCTAGACACTGCCTAGCAAAGAAAGCTACACCTGTATACCCTTTACCTTCTTAGAAAAAGGACAAGAAAACAGATTGGTGACTTAATGTAACATATTGCTTTGTTCCTTCTTTCCTAGTTGTAATTGCTTTTTTATAGGGATTTTATTTATTTTTTATTGTAAGCAAGTAGAGGAGCTTCTGCCCAAATTTGCTGAAGCAAGCAGCCTTAAAAACCAGTTGAAAAGCCAAGTATGCGATCACGGTGTGTCATCAGCAGAAAAGAAGGGAAGAGATGTCTGCCTGGCTGTAAACAACAATTAAGTTTTTAGGAACAGGAGGCAATCACCAGTTTGAGCTGGACCTTTTGTGGCACCTGCATAAGACTGAATGTGTCCTCATGTTAACTGGTATTTAAATACACATCTACGGTCCCTGGAAAAAAAAGGGAGAGAGTGTTGTATTTGGTTCTTTGGCTAAACTGGTGCAACTGTGATTGTACGTGTCATAATTAATTGGACTAAATCTACTTGAGTACAACCTACAAAGCTTTTACGATAAAGGAAGAATTAAAAGTTGGAAGCACTTCCAGTTCTGTGGATTAGCTGCAAAGCCTTTTCTTTAAAAAAAAAAAAAACAACCCAAACAACCCAACGGCTTGAGTCAACATCTATATAGAATTTTATATTCCATTTTGGGATTTCAATTCCATATTGCACTAGTGTAGTTAAATGTACTTTTTCCTTGGGTTTACCAGGTTTCTGCATGGAAAGGATATTCTGAGAGCAGCTCAGTTTAGTGGTGTCTTCCATGAAGTGGAAGGGAAGGTGGTACTGGGTAGCAGGGCTGTACGTAGACGAGAAAGAACAGAAAGGCAGCAATTAAAACTTTGATTACCACGTGAGTGCCTTAGGTTCTGTCGATACAGATGGGAAAGCGTAGCATGTGTGTGGAGACAGAACGCTGTGAATCCTCTAATGTAATACAACAGTGATGCTTCAGCTGTAGCATCAGCAACACTGCTCCTCTCCCCAGAATGCTTTTTTCAGAGGTGTCTTCTTATTTTGCTAATAATGAGCATTGGAGCAGACTTGTCTTCTGGTGACTTGCTTTGGAAATCCGAACTCTGCTTTACCCCTGTTTTGGTTTTTTTTTTTTTTAGTGACTTTTGAGAGTGCTGAGGGCTATATCCAACGACAGCGTAAAACAAATACCACTTTTGCAGACGAACTGAGGAGGGAGGTAGTCATACTCACTAAAAGTGGTCTTGTTTTTTCTGTTTGGTTTCTGTGCCAGCTCGTTTTGCAGTTGATGAGATCAAGTTGTTATTTAAAAAGCTTGCTTTTTTTGTCTGTTACAAGTATTTAATAAATGCGATGATGGTGGAGTTCCTAAGACTGCTTTGCCTTTTCTGTGCTGCGCCTGTATCTTCCCTCCATCGGCAGCAGTAGTGGGCTGGTTGCTTTGCTGAAAGCACCTTGACTGACCCATGAGCTATGTAGGAGTGGTCAGTCTAACAGTCTGTTGTAGACACTCCTTCAGTTCTCTCCTCCTTCCAACCTTTCAGTGGTGTTTTCTTTGCCTCCATGCATTATTTCTGAGATGAGCAACAACTGTCTTCTGACCTCCTGTTTTTGCTTGGGAAGGGACAGGGACACTGCATTCTGTTGAACAGTTGCCCAAGTCTTGTGTAGGTTTCTTCTAGCTGAGGTGTCCAGGATGCTTGGAATCATTAGCTTATTCTCGCTCTCTGTTTCATTACTTCACTTCATGCTAATCCCTCTTACTGTTTTGACTTTTCATTTTCTCCCCTCCCTGTTAGCATTCTCCTGAGATGCCTTGTTTCCCCAACGTATCCGCTGCTGGAATGTGGATGCTGCTGATGGGTGGGGGTTCAGCGCAGTGTAAAGAAGGGAAGCTTAGTACGTGTTTTCACATTCTTGTGGTGTAACTCACCTGTCTGACAGATGGGTGAGGTATTTGGTACGCCGCTAAATGTTAAGGACTGCATTTTTTTATTGCTTGTTTTTAACCAGGGACATGTACCATGTTACCCAGACTGTAGTAATGTGTGCTGAGGGCCAAGCATCAATAGGTTGGTTCATTCTGTCCTCTCTCTGATACGTGTTTCCACCTTGTACCACTGGGCGTATATCACTTGGTATCATTTCAGGTCCTCCTGGCTTAGCGGAAGGGCAAATGTCTCCTCCTGACTTATGGCTAGTGCAGTTGTAAAATTCTCTTGGAATTGGTACCGTCTGCGTATGGGAAGGTTAGAGAGAGCTTCACTGTAAATTGAAACCGGAGTTAGTGCTTAACTATCATGGGAATCTAGATCATAACCAAGCAGGAAAAACAGTGGAAGGAGCACTGCCATGGCTCATGCAAGCCATGAGCTCTGTGCTAAAGAAAACAAGGATTGTGGTGGTGTTTACTTCCAAATAATGGTTTAACTTATTGAATGGTTTCACTGCAGGTGCTATGCCAGAAATGCTTTATTCATGTAAAGAAATAAAAAGAGTGTTCTTAAGGGAGTTCTATGCTAAATAAAAGAGTATTGTTCCAGTTTTTGAATGCTTCCTTGCACTTTGTATGAGCAGTTGCTAAACTTCCTCCATGCAGGCAGGAAATGTAGCTTTCCTCAGTTTGTTTTGTGTGAGCTTACCCAACTTACACAGAACAAAACTGGGCTGGAAAACACCACTTGTGTACATTACTACTATGTGTAGTTCATTGAAAAGCTGCAGAATTTTCCAGTGCTTAGGTAGTATTCATCTCCCCCATTCCTCCACATTGCACAGTATGCTGACACTCTGCTTGAGGAGACCTTCAAAATGTCTTGTGTTGGAGCTCATAAAGGTAAGCTTTGACTGAAGCGCCTGGGCAGCATTGTAGGCATGATTTACTGAGTCCTGTTAGTTCTCAGAAGAAGGAACTCCCCTCTGTGCAGCTCTTTTCTGAGATGTTAAGATGAAACGTCTTCGTCCATTCATGTCCTTCCCAGAAATGGCATTTTCTGAATAGAAAACCATTGTTTTCTGTTTAAATCCCTCTGTTTAATTCCCTAAAGTTGGAATTGGAGGGACTGTAGAATTTAAATTCGGAATAAAACCATCTTAAATATTTTTGTTGGCATGTACTGCATGCAGCTCCAGTGTGCCGCTGCAGAAATAGCTTAATATCAGCAAAATAATTCTGTAGTTCATCTTTAGTACCACTGAAACTGTCATTAATTAGTATTAGCATATCACTGCATTCAAGTAGGGCTTGAATAGCATTTCGGTGTAATTTAAAGCCTCTCCCTCCCTTTGACTGAGATTTAGATAGAATGCACTTTTTGCAGGTGTCACTGCTGTATGCTGTCATAAACGCACGATGGTTACATTGTGTTGAGTAACTACAATGGTGGTAGGAGGTTTGGCGTACTTAGAACTGTGGGTCAGTAAGTTCTTGATAGCTCTTTAGGTTAAGGAAAAGACAATGAATTGAACAACCAGGTTTTACTGTATGAGAAATTCAAGAGCCTTTACAGGCACCATTCTCTCCAAAGTAGTCAACGTCAAACCTTAATCTCCTTAGGTAGTTAGTGGTGTGTGTAATTGGTTGCAACAAATAGTATAGTAATAAATCTAAGGAAAGATTGAGTCTTTGAGAGTGTTTCCCTCATGTTGTTTGTGACTGGAAGCTCATGACTTGTATATGGACAACTTTAAAACAATGTGGGTTTTCTTGTTCTGCTTGTACATCGTGTGCGTCTTCAAATTAAATGTACTGACAACAGAGTGTACAGTAGACAGACAAGGAACTTTGTGATGTAAAGTTGTGTGTAGTGCTTACAAAAATACCCCTGATCCCACAGCTTTTGGGATTGTGGAGTGAGGAAGGGGATGGGTGTGGGAAGGGTAGATTTTCTGTTGGGACTTAGAAAGTTGCTTCCCAAAGTGCCTTAGTTTCTACCAGTAGAACACAAGTTTGGTAACCAACTAGATAAGAATCTCTTCTAGTTATACTGGGCAGTTATGGGAGTAGATATGGGGGTCACGCTTTGCCTCTAGACAAAAAGAGTTAATACACGCTGTTTAGAATAATACTAGAGTAATAACAAATGATGTGAACCTGCTCCTTTGAAAAGCAGAAGCTGAAGTGATGTTTCCCAGGCTTTGTGTTTGGACAGGCTAATTCTTTCTGTTTTCATACAGAAGCTTATTTTAAAGCCATCTGAGCAGGGGTGGTAACAGCAGAAGGAAAATACACATCTTTCTGTACTTCTAAACCATTTTACTAGCATTTGAGCCTGTTTTTCTACAGATTTTTTCCTATTTCTTTCGCTGCATCAGCTCTTACACAGGTTTTGTTAATAATGTAGCGAGAGACAGAAACTAGAAAAACTCTGATGCAAACAAGTTGTTTTTCTGAAGAGGAATATCAAGATTATAGAATTGCCTCCATTTTGCTTAACATGTGAAACCTCTCCAGTTCCGAAGACCTGCGTGGTACCTTTATCCTGTAACAGTAAAGTTTAGCAGATGTTTTGGGGAAATACAAGGCCAATATAAAACATCAAGCTGTAAAGAAATAAATGTAAGCTTTTATCCTGGTTTCATAATGCTGCTGTCTAATCCAAAGTACCTGGATTGGTACCAGTCATATTTTGGCCTCACTACCAAGGATTGCTTTGTTTTTGTATTTCATTAAGTAAGATTAAAATGACAGCTGGAGTAACTGCTTTGGAGAGAGAAAATTCTTGATAACCTTCTTGGGGTCTGAGACCAGCCAGGTATTTTCTCCCAGGCTACCTTAGGATAGGATGTGATGCTGGTGACTTCTTTGAGTACATTTGCACGGCCTCTCCCACAGCTTCTTGTCTCTTTATTGACAACCATTAACTTTCCTCATGATTTAACCCAATCAATTGTTTAGTGATAGGGTGCTAAAGAAGTGTTTGTCTTTCTTGGGACTGTAAGCTTAAGGCTGGAGCATCAAAATGCTGTGGTTTGAGATAATGCTTCTCCAGAACATAGGCTCCTGATCACATCATCTTGGCAGCTGAGTGACTGTGAATGTTATTTAAGAGACACAAGTTTCAGTATCCTTGCTGCTATTGTTTTCTGTAGCAATTGGAAATGGTTTTTGTTAGGGCCCTAGTATGGTCCTGGGCACCACTAAGAACATTGTTATCTGTTATCGAACCGCTGTGCTTTCATTTAAGAGTCGCGCCTAAGTTCTTTACTTGGAGAGAAAGAGCAGCCGGGTTGGATATTCTGATGGCTTTGGGGTTTTGTTTTTTTTTTTAATCTTTTGTCACTGACTGGATACTGAACATATTTGCAAAGAAAGGGCTGCAGGATTTAAAAGAAAAAGCAGATGTAATTATTTCTTTGAATTCACCATTTTTCTAGCTTATCTTACTGGTTCAGAAGATGTGAAGCCTCTTCATGTTTCTTGTGTTACATTTGTCTACCTCCATGTATTGTTTCTTTTTTCTTCTCTCTGCTTGATTTTGCACCCTGATTTTTTAAATCTTTTTGTCTGTATGGGACAGATACGGTCTAGGGGTGTGGTGGTTTAGTAAAGCTGGGGTGGTTCAGTCCCTGCCGGGAGCCGAGCCACGTGGCCGCTGCCGCTGCCCCCCACCTCGGACAAAGGGAAAGGCAGGAGTGACTGAGAATGCCTCTGTGAGTTAAGGAGAGTTTTTAATACGATGACACACAAAAAACAATCGCAGAAATAACAGCAATGACAAAAGTGAGAAAAACAATATACAAAATAAGTGATACCGTGTGGACAAACAGACGGAGCTGAGCAGATGTCACACCGTGAACCCGGAACTGGCCCTTGGCATGATGTTAGGTCAGCGTGGTACGGAATAGCCTGGCTGCACCAACTTAACCGTGTCCTGGCCGAACCAGGACAAGGGGTTAGGAAGATGTTTGAAGAAGGTTGGACTAGATGATCCTAGAGGTCTTCTCCAACCTGAATGATTCTATGAGTGCATTGATATTAAGCAGTGGAAGGGGCTGACAGAGGTCTGTGTAGAGAATGAAATTTAGGGAGCATAAGGCTCTAGTTGATCTATTCTCCAAGTGCGAAGGAGTAGTGACAACCTCTTAAGAAATGTGTTCTCTTCTGGATTTGGGCCCTTCTTTTGCATGCAGTTAAGCATGTTACATCTGTTGATGTTCAATCTGTACATATAAAAAATATCAAAGGCATTTGAGGTGACTGACAAAAAAACTCATGGCAACAACCACCCACAATATTACCAAGTAAAGAATCAGTCAAGTCAATCAGAAATGCAAGAGCATGAAAAATACAGGGCAGTATTTCCAGTGGCAGGGGATGTTGGACTCGATAATCTCTAGTGGTCCCTTCCAACCCCCAAGACTCTATGATTCTGAAGCGGTTGGTATCTTCGATGGGTTCACCTTTGTACAGTGGCAGTATGTTTGTGTGACTGTGCGTGGAATTGCACAGATGGATGGATCTACCTGAAAACCTCCCCCCTAAAAAAGAAGAAAGTGGTTTTTTGGTTGGTTGGTTTTTTTTTTCTGTGGTCATCTAAGCACCTTACTGAGGCTCCGCATGGGCCAACTGGTTGAAGTGCATCTGTGACTGCAAAGATTTGTTTGAACTTTGCTCTGTTTCCTTTTGCCATCTTTAGCCAAGCAGTGTGTTCTTTTGTCATATATAGTTCTGGTCACTTTATGCTAGCCTGCCTCTTCAGAGATGATTTGGTAATGAGCAGATGTGGTTGAGAGTCCTATGAGAAAATCACATTATCCAGAGCAGTGGTTGGAAGCTTGTTGACTGGGAACTAATAGGTAAATAGCTACAAGGCCCTTGGAATACTACAGAATTGAGTTTCTTAATTGAAGTGACAATCATATCACTTTCATTGATCCACTCACTTTTGAATATTTTAAGCAGGGGATCCAAACAGTTGAAACATGGTAAAAAGAACATAGTGCCTAGACAGAGTCTGCAGGCTCACCAGGCCCGAGCTCCATTATCCATGTGGAAGGAAAAGAGCAAGTGTCCCGCAGCTGTCTTGTCAAATTCAGTGATCAGAGTGAGCGTTCAGTTTATCTAGCTCATGGCTGTCACATGTCACATCATGCTGTTTAGATCTTGCAGGACAAGTTGAATCTAAATTCAGTGAAGTATCCTTCTACCTGGGAGTGTTTTCCAGGTGTGGGTGCTGGTTGGAGACTTAGGTGTTGAAGTGACTGTTTCTGGTTTCACTAGCAATGTCTGAATCAGCATCTTGTTTTGTTAGTATTTTGCATTACGCATTGTCATCTGTTTTGCTTTTCTCCTCCTGCTCTTTCTCTAGTAATTAAAGATAGCTGCAGCTCTCTCCCACTCAGCACTGTCCAGAGAGAGCTTTCTGAAGTACAGCGCCCTGAAGTACAGAATATATGTGGTGCTGTCACGCTATGGGAGGTTTTTTAATGGCGAGTCATTTGGCAGGGAAAAAGCTCAAATTCCATAAGCTTGAAATGTAACTATGGTGTTTTCTCCACATTATCTTTGTCAGGGAATCTAAGTGCTGGTACTTTTTTGGTAGGGCTTTAAACAGAGTAAGCCTTTTTGGTGTGTGTAGGAAAGGTGTGGAGACATGAAGAGGTAACTCCAGAAAACAGCTGTTTGCCTACTGTGGTGCCCAGTTGGTTTAACCACATCTTACCTGAACAGGCTGTACAGCAGCGCGAGTAAGGATCTTGAGGATCAGAAGTTTAGGCTGACTAACCTGAAGCAGGGCTGTGTTGCCTTGCTTCGTAAGGCTGCAGCTTCCTTAGTACTATGTCAAAATTTTGATTTTAATATTAAAAGCCTATTTACCAAGTGTAATGGTTAATATTTGGAAAGCTGCTGCATTTATCCCTGTGCTATTTTACTTTTTGGAAGTTTAGAAGTATCAGGTTCTAGTGTTTGTAAGTAGAGCTGTGCAGCTACTGCTGGTTAACTGCTAAGTGAATCCTTAATATTTTCTAATGCTGTGCTGATACACTGTAAGCAGATGATATCCAATGGGTCTTGCTTTTTTTTTTTTCCCCAAAGACTTTTGGTGCAGAAATGACCAGGTGTTTCTCTTTTAGTCTGTTTGATGCTATGTTCTACCAGGTTTTCAGAGCAGTGCTGTAAGCTAAGGGAGTGCTTCCTCTGTTACACGTGCTGACTGGAAGCACAGAGCGGCTGCCCCGTTACAGCAGTGACAAATCTGACTCAATTTCAAATTGAGTGAAATGACCATTTCAAATGCCTAGGTTTTTTTTTTTTTAAATATCTCAGATGAGGTAGACTGGGGAATCAGACAATTGTGCTGTTCTTAAGCTGGTACCTTAATGCTAATGAAACCATATTCTTTCTTATCTTTCTTTAGCGCTGTGTGGTGCTGCGGTTTCTGAAGTCTCCCCCAAACCAGAACAAGGTAAGATTCCATGTGTACTGTTGATAAAAGCCCCCTGGTAAGCTAATAACCAGTCTGAGGAGAAACAGGAAACCTGTGAAAGAGTGGTGACTGATAGGGGTAAGAATAGGGGTGTGTTTTGAAATGTGCCTGTGTTTCAGGAGTTTTGGCAACAGGAGGAAACTTGAGGTCTCTGACGTAACTGAGATTATGTGACTGCTGATACCAAGTCCTTTGTGTGGGATGGGCTGCGAGACTGGCGTGTGGAAGGTATGGCTCTCGGTAAGAGGAGCTGTGCTGGTGGAGAAAGTGTTACTGTAGCACATCAACCTAGAAGAGCAGAGTGATGCTGAGGAAGAAATGACAGTTTTACTGACTGTTGCTTGGTGGGGTAGAAGGGGAACAGCACAGGACAGGTGTCATGATAAAGGTCTGCTGTTAACTACCTGTGCAGTAGCTAAAAAGCCATGGAATTTGGACAAAGATAGGAAATATCCACGGAACAGCCTTTGTCAGCGACTGATTTGTGTCCCGTCTGTTGCAGAAACATCAGGACAGTCTGCTGGTTTCCTGGACTGCGGCAGGTGGTCCTTCTGTTTGAGAAGGAACTGAAGCGATTTACCTTAGATTTAACAGGGATAAGAAATGATCAAGAACCAAAAGTGGAGGGTAAAAGTGAAATATTAACACAGTGCTCCAAGGAAAAGGAAAAAAAAAGGAGCTCAAGAGGTTGGAGGTTCAAATTGTGCCATTTCCTCAGCCTCGTGAGTGGTCTGTAGGATGTTTTACCTGAGACATACAGGGAATGGCTTGAGTTATGGCAGCATCTGAGCCGTGGCTTCGTGAGGTTCAGTGGCAGACTGGTGTGATGAGAAAGATAAAAAAGCATTGCGGCTGTACTGGGAGCTGGGAGGGAATGCTTAATATTAGGAAGAAGGATCAAGGTTGAATGTACAGTAACTGTATAGGAATCAGGAAGATGAATGTGAAGTGCATCCAGTTTAACAAGGGACAAAAGAGGAGAAGTATCTAAAGCAGATGAGAGGAAAGCAGAGGAAGGTAAAACCATGAACACAGTGTAGGTGTGAGTTATTTAATGGCCTTTCTGCTGCTATCTTACTTGAAAAAACGTCTGGTAAAACTAAAGTGTGATTAAAATAATTTTTTGATCTGCTTATAGTGGCAGGATTGGAATAATGTATCCTGTGCTTCTGTAGTAGTCCAAGATAATAATGCTTAGAGTTTTTACAAGAACAGAAAAGACCCGGTGGGTCAGAAGAAGGAAACAGCACTTATCTCCATTGTCAATACAGCAGGTGGGAATCAGACCACAAGTTCAAGTAGAAACTCAGTCTATTGCCATTTATTTAACAAAACAAAACACTGACTCCCAGCTTTTTCCTTTTTTTTTCTTTAAAAAAAAAAAGCCAAAGAGATTGTTGTATAGTAATTGTTTCTTAAAAAGTTGGCAAAGGAAGGCAGGAAGTGACTTTTCACAGTGACCCACCACAGCGCTGAAGTTGATAATGCTTTTGTGGAGTCCTTTGGCACACGTATAATTGGGATAGCGAAATACAAGAATAAAAAATTTCCTGGGCAGGGTGTTCAACGAGTGTTTGAATGTGGTCAGGTTCTTGAATGTGTTTTTATTTGGTTGGTTTGGTTTTTTTTTTTTCCCCTGTGTAATCAAATTAGTGAGATTACTCAGAATCCTCCCAAGCAGAGAGGTTGATCACAGCAGGTATTCCTGTGGGCTGGACGGAGTGAAGCACCAGCAGTTTGCTTGTTGGAATGCAAGTTTTGCTATCAGTTTCTAAGCTGCCCTGGACAGACACATGCTTCTCAGCCTTTTTTGCTGTTACAACAGTAGGGCATTAGTGGATGCAGGCAGTGGTGCAGCGTACCCCCAAAAGTGCTCTCAACAGTGTCTCTCCAAATTGAGAAGAGCGAGCTCGCCTGTCGCATGTACAAGTGTTAGGTTTTGAGCAGGGCTGGCTTGTGGCCAGCTCCAGATTCTGCATTTGGCTTTTATTGGGATTGTGTGGACTTTGTGATACACAATTCCTTTTGGCTTTGTCCTCGAAATAGAAGATTGTATAATCTGAATATGTTTAATTATTCTGGCAATTTGATTTTTTTTTTTTAAAGGAACAGTTTTTCTTGGAGCAGAACAGAAGATTAAACTTTTTATCTTCAGATATGTAAACAAGTTCTGAAGAACTTTGAGTTTTGGGACAAACTTGGACGTAGCAATATTACAGCTGCAGAGGAGAAAATGTTTTTTAGGTGTAATATGTATTGCTGACGAGTGCAAGATGAGGTAGGCTGTAAAGTGCTGTATATCTGTGCACAACAGTGTAAACAACTCTGACTGAAGCAGTTGAAGCAAAGTATTTTCTAGTCAGATGCATTCTGAAATTCAGATGCAGACAAATGTATCTCAGTCTCTTCTGCTTAACTCCTTTGAAAAAGATGAAGTCCGGGCACTGCTCTGTGTTCATACTGTGTGATTATGAGTTTGGGACTGGATTATCTAGTAGTTAAACAAGGTGTTACTGCAGACTGATTTTATTGTTACAAGTCAGTGGTGTAATGAAAAATACTCATAACAAGAATGTAACTCTGGGTCTTGCATTTCTTGAGTAGAAAATCAAATGTCAGGATCCCGGGACTCGTGGAATAATTTTAATTGCATTTTGCTAATTTTAGTATACTACATGTTTGGGTTTTTTTTTTTTTCCTTCCTTTTCATTGTATAGAACCCATTTGATGAGTTCTAGTGTTTTGCTAAAATGAGCTGGCAGCAGCGACGGGTCCTTCCAAAGCTTTTAATCTTAAGTGTTTCTTAATGTTGAAGGGTGATGCTCCAGTAGCCTGTGAGTTGTTTCTTGTTTAGAGTATATCAAATATACCTGCTCCTGAAAGGAGCTGAGCATCTGTTGTAAGCTTGGTTTGTAATTTTAAAGTTGTATTGATCTTTTTAACCAGTGAGTCTTTTCTTGTAGTAGTAGCACTGAATGTCCTGATTTTCTGAAATGCTTATTTCTCAATATGTCTGCGTATATACATACACATATATTTAAAAACAAACAAGCCTGTGTACACCAGCAAACCAGGTCAGAATATCAGAATAATCTGATTATATTATTAGCTGGTTGTTAGCATATGATGGGATGATTCCTTCTCAGCATTCAGAATTCGTGAGGTTAAAGAAAGTGTTATGCTGTCATTAAACGGGCAGAAATCTGTATATAAAATTAAGTTTTTGCTATAGTATACACTCAGGATTACTGTTTCCCGCTTCATCAGGTGAGGAAGGTACTTACTGTAAGTACTAATGTTTTAAATTGCTGGGGGGGTTTCCCTCTGCAAAACTTCTTCCCCAGCCTGGACCAAATGAAACGTAAGGGAAGATGGGCACGGTGTGTGGGCAGCCTGCTCAGGATGGGAGCAGGCTCCTCTGATGGGTCTGGGTGTGTCCAGCACTAAAGGTGTGGGCACTGGCCTTCCTGGGAAGCACAGATTGAGCAACGCTGCTGTCAGATACCCTTCTGCATACCCATGTGGGTGGTCTGCGCACACGTCTCGTTGCCTATTAATTATTTTTTCTTAACTATGCTTCTTTAGAGCAAATGACTGCAATTGAGGAAGTTATTCAGGCATCTGAGTGTGTGTTGTGTTCTAAGACTCAAGCAGTAGAAGATTGCTGGTTGTGAGGAGGCTCTAAGCTTACTTTGGCTCTCTTAAAAGGATTCAGGGAGAGCTGTTCTGAGACACAACTCCATATACAACATGCCAAGCTTTTTAAAGAATAAGCGCTGGCCTGGCCTGTATGGAGTGATGGAAATGCTGTGCCAGTGCCTCAGAAAAATTGTACTTTCCCTTCTTGCTCCAGGGCATTGCGTTTTGGTTAGTACTTTGCATACTGCAGTAACAGTATATAGTACAATATGTTTCTGATGTAAGTTCTTAGTAATGTATGTTCCTGGAGTGATTTTCCTCCTGTAAAGCATTATTGCATTGCAGTATTGCATATTGCTGCTTCTGTCTGGAAAACAGTCTTGCCAGAGGAGGAGTATTAAATGTGGTACGTACTGTTAGCAGACCCGTGTTACAGTAACAAACTAATCTTTCTTAGTCCTGCACAACTGGTGTAGGTTTGGTAGGTAATAAACCCTTCCAGTGGGGAAAAAAAATCTAGCTATTATGATGATGTTGTAGAACAAAGTTAGTAAAATTGCTTTGTTAATGACAATCTCCTTTTACATACACACATTTTTAATTTGTGTTGGATGTGGTCTTTCCTCCTTTCTCTGGACTTTGTCACTGTCTGAGCATTTTCCTCCCAGCATTTTATTTTCTCTTACTCTATTTATTTTTAATCTCCTGCTCATGTCATTTTTCATCTCTGATTTTCTAACTTCGACATGTCTTGCACTTTCTCTTCCTCCGCTGTTACTTAATCCCAAGAGTAAATCTATATGGCTCAGTGCTTTATAGTGTACAGTGGTAGCAAAGTACTGTTTTTCCAGAGAAGCTGTATGTTACAAAGGGACACAGGAGCTTGGAGATTCTGTCCTGACAAAATTATCTGCAGAGAACCAGAGCATGCTGGGAACAGGGCAACACTGTTGTAAAGCTTCTCTGCTCCCTCTTCAATGAGCAGAAGTCTGTCTGGCTCAGGCTGCGCTGATGTCGCTGTCCTCTTCCAGGACTTGTGTAGCTTCGTTTCTATCTCATTTGGGGCAGGGTTCAGGACAGATGGCAAATTCTGCACCTGTTCATGCAGAGGTTTGTGGCGTGGCTCAGCCTTTGTGGCCATTCTCTTCCAAGTCTCGTATTTTGTAACATACAAAGCCTCTCCTGCACTTCCCTGTTGGTCAGAAGGCATGCTGTGCATCTCCTCTGGCTGTTACAATTCTTTAAGCTGTTTTAAGAATAACAGTTGAAAGACAGAGTAGATCTTGAATAATCTTCCCCTCTTCTACTATTTACATTTTTCTCTGTCCTTTTTTGCCCTGAAACTTCACAAAAAGGTCATCTCTTCTGCCAGTTTTCCTGGTTATCCCAGCCTCTCGGGGCACGTTCCATGTGCCTGTTTAATTTCCAGGTGCACTGACCTACCAAACTCAGTAGAGCAATGAAGCTACTTTGCTAAGTCATTCACCAGTATGTGTATTTATTCCTGAGTGGTGTTTATCATTATTTCGTAGTTAAACTACCATGTTTCTGTCTTCCAGACTTCAGAGGAAATACTACACCATCTGCAAAACATCGTAGACTTTGGAAAACATGTCATGAAGCAGTTCTTTGGGGAGAACTATGTTCATCATGGGGTAAATGTTTTATTCTTAAAATAAATGACTTTTGCACTGTAGACACTGAAGTGTTTCGGGGACCACTGAATGCCAGCAAAAGGAATTGATATGGCTTGGGGATCTTCCTGAGCAAGATACACAAGAAGCATTTGGGTCAGAACAGAGATCCTGCTCTGTGCCGATGAGATGATTGGATTGTACTCTCTGGCTTGAGCTACCTCAAGCTACTAAGAAGAAGAGTGGTCATTTCTTTGCCCTGCACAAGGGAAGAGGTGTGTGAGAGGGATATTTTCAGACTAACTGCAAAACAAGAGGAGAAATCTGGTTCATGTGAATCGTTGAGATTTCTGTGCAGAGTAACCTTTTTCCTTGCCACTTGCTCAGTTCTTCAGGGTGGCCAGGTCTAGTTAACCAAATATCAGAGACCTGAGTGCAGAAGTTACACCTTTTCCTGGAACCTGAGTTACACAGTTTTGCCTTGGAAGGTTGGGATGTGAGGCGTGGAATGGGATGAAACGGGACTCTTTCATTTGAGAAAATGACAAAATGGTGCAGGTTTCTTCATGCTGAAACTTTCACTGAAAATGCTCTTTCTCATGCATTTATTTAAATCAGGTTTTGTTTTTCATAGTGGAGTGAGGATGGCATGTGATTGCAGTGCAGGTCTTCATATAGACAGTTAATCAGAGCTGCTGCCTGTATAGTGTAGAATGCTGCTGCTAACACCCGCTGAACTCTGGTATTCCGTTTTTTTAATAGGAAATTATTCAACTGCCTTTAGACTTCGTAAGACAGCTCTGTTTGAAAATTCAGCCAGAGAGGCCAGGTAAGTGCCAGGGATAGCATTAAAAGGGGGCTTTCCTCAAGCTGTAAAGTGTTTGCTTTACTATCAAGTAAAAAAGCGTCATACCTCAGAATACGAGGACTTTTTTTTTTAATATTTAGGCAATGACAAGGTGAAAATTTGTTGTGAAAAAATGGGTGTGTTCTAGAATTAAAAGTTGCATCTGATACTACTTTGATCAAACTGGGGAAAGGGACCCTCTGCAAGCCTGTGTTTGTTAACTCCTGAAGAAGCTTTCCTCTTGCTGTGAAGTCCTTTAGAAAGGTCAATGAGGGAGGTGGGAGATGTGTCCTGCAGTTGTTGTTGTTTTTCCATCAGTTTCATCATCTGGCCTGTGCAGCAGACCTTTGGAAGGAAGATAGTTTCCAAAACTCCACACTGAATTGTCTTGTTTTCAATGTCAGTACTTGACTTGGGGCTAAGCATCTCTCATCTCATGCATCACAGCAGCGTGTGAATTAGCATTCCAGCTTTTCAGTCTCTCTCCTGACAGCTGCCATGGCTCATGGCAAGGGGCTGCAGTGTTACAGGCTGTGCTGCCTCGAATGAGCATCTCTGTGATGTGGGGCTGCCTGGTTTCTCCCAGCTCTTTCATGGTGCTCTGGTGTCCCCTTGGATGGCACTGGGGCAGGGGGGAAGTTGAAGGGGACAAGTACGTGAGGTAAGGGTGTGCTGGCCTTGTGAAACCGTTTGGAACACGCTGCAAGACTCAAGGCTCGTCAGTCTGACATGCGCAGCATGAAGTGAAGTGCTACAGAATTTGGTGGTGTCAGTCGGCAACACTTGGGCGCATCATTCTTCATCTATAGATAAAAGTACAGCAAGGTGTAAGCTCTAAAATGGACAAAGAGATGTCCCTTGTGGTGTGTTTGTCTTATGTTCTCAAATGTTCTTGAGAACAGCCAGAAATTCCTGCTTTGGCAAAAGTCTTTGAAGAAAAATGTGGTATTAAATCAAAGTACTGGAGACGGTGCCTTGATGCTTTTGATCCAGGAAAAAAACGGAATTAATTTACACATGGTGAGCACAGGACACTCTATTGTTGATTTGTCCTCACCTTTTTGAGAAACTGTTTCACAGTGCCAGAAGCCAGCAAGGAAAGCAAACAGTGTCTAATAAGAGTTATAAAGTTGATAATATTCTGGTAGAATTGAATGATAGAATTGAGTTTCATTTCTTAAATTTTGTGTGTCTGCAGCTCCTGAGGATTTCTTTAGAGGAAGAAATGTGACTCTGAGGAGCTGTCCAAGTGCTTTACAACAGCAAATCTCACTGTCCATTTTTAACAGGAATTTTTTTAAACCTTGAGAAAATAATTTCCTTTTAATACTACCTTTCACATAAGACTGTGTAACTTACGAAGAAACTTCTCTAACACTACAGATTTCTGGGGTCTGTCTGATTTGGCAAGTGGCTTTCAGCTGAACTGGGACGTTATTTTGCTTAAGTTTAGAAAAAATAAAACAAACCCCAGCACTTTCTTGGAGAAAGGTTTCTTCTTGCTCATCCTAGTGAGGTGCAGCCTGTAATTGCAGGCTGATGCCTAATGAGGCTCCAGTTTCTGAGATTTTTTTTTTTTTTTTTCTGTGCTCCTGTATGCCCGTGGCTGTTCGGCAGAACTTGGACGTAGGTGTTGATAACAGGGAGAGTAGATTCTGCATGTGTACGATTGGCTAACGCCTTCTAAACTCTATCCTGGCTTTCTGAGCTTGGTCTCACCCCCCACCTGATGAGCAAGGTAACTAGAGAGTAAAACACCCACACAACTAACTTTCTTCTTTGTGTTTTCTGTTGTTGTTTTCCCCAGAATCTCGCTGTGATAAAGATATGGACACTCTTAGCGGTTACGCAATGTGCCTTCCTAACCTCACCAGGCTGCAGACCTATCGTTTTGTGGAACACCGGCCGATCCTCTGCATCGAGATTAAGGTACTGAAAAGGCAACTATCGTTCTGGGCGAGTTGCTCACATTTTTTAAGTGCAGACTGAGTGGAGCAGTTTTGAAGGAATGCAGCAGTGGGATAAGGCAGAGCTCACTGCCTTCGCCGTGACACACAGGATGAAGCATCACCCCCCGTCTTCCAATTCCTGATCTTTGGAAACTTGGAAAATTCCCAGCTATTGCTGGGCTTTTCTGGAGGGCCAGTTTTGTGTGTCCTTGAGTGTGGACTCTAAAATAATTGGGCAAAATAGACAGCTTTTAAGTCTTGGGTGTTTTGACTACTACTTTCCCCCCCCCCCCCTTTAACTGAAAAGATTTGCATATTGTGTACCCTTGTATTTCTATAAAGAAATACATGTTTATTGATAATCTCTTTTTTGTTTGTTTTAGCCCAAGTGTGGCTTCATTCCTTTTACCAGCCACGTTTTACAGGAGGTAAAGCACAAGGTGTGTCGTTACTGTATGCATCAGCATCTAAAGGTAAATTTATTAAGTCATCTGGCTTTCCTTTGACCATGCTGTGGTCTATTTGCGATTCCAGTCTTGCTTCAATCTCTGATATGACTAAAGGTGGATACACACCTGAGTTGCTGGGTGTGAATCTGTTTAGTGCGAGATGGAAAAAGATCTGTGGGAAGCCAGAAGCAAACAAATACAGTATTAGTCTTTGAGGGCTATTAAGATGTTGTTTGGGTGAACTCTGATGTCAAAGGTCCCTTCAAGCACAGCTCACCAAATGCTCGTTGGTGTTCTGTAACTTACAACGGCGTGTAACACACTCAGGATTCACTTGACTAATGCCCATTATGTGTCTGAAATCGTGTAACTGCCTCACGGTGATTGTGTGACCTTTCTCCGTGCTTTCTGTGAGTGTGATTTCAGTGACTTGAGCTAAATATGACTAGGAAGAGTCACCGTAGTCAGGAGTTCTACGTTCAAAGGGTTTTCAGTGTCGTGGGACTTCTGAAGACAGGATGTTACTGCCACATACCTGACTATTAAAACGACTGAGAGTAGTTATTCCAGGAGGAGTGATTAACAGCAGCAATGTGCGTTTTCAACAGGTAGCAAATGGAAAATGGAAGCGACCAAGTAAATACTGCCCGTTGGATCTCTTCTCAGGGTAAGGAAGCATGTGACTTGATTCTGTGATTTTCCCAAAACCCCTCTGTTACAAATTTCTTCCTCAGCTTGCGTTGTCTTTCACTGTAGTATTAAGGATGATCAATGCCTGCTTGTCTGACTTTGACAGTGACTATTTCTGGGGCTATAAACCTCTTTACACCTATTTCAGGAATCATTCAGAGTTGCTTTTCAATGTACCAGTGCTTTCTGCAACATAACGTTAAACCAAAGAGCTGCTTGGCTTACTCAGATCTGAAGTTCTAAGTGTGAACCGTCACTTTTTCGTTGCAGTGACTTCAGCATGACTAACATGCTTAATGGGTGTGTTCACTTCAGGTGCCCAGATCTGATGCCATAGAGCTCTCCAGGTGTGGGTGTAAACATCTAAAGGCTCTGATTAAACATTCTGTTTGTTTTGGTTTTTTTTCCCCTAGAAATAAACAGAGAATGCACTTTGCTTTGAAGAGCTTATTACAGGAGGCACAGAACAACTTGAAAATATTTAAGGTAAAACAATCAAATCTCTCTGCTTTTTTCTGTTTTGGCTTTTAAGCAATTTGACTTCAGCATCTAAAGTCAAGATCCTACTTCACACATACCTAATCAGCACCATCACTATTGGACCCCACCGAAAGAATAAAACGGGAAAATTCTGAGTTAGGTTTCAGGTTAGGACAGGTAAGTAGTGATTTCCCACAACTAATTAAGTCGGAAAGAATTGCCAAGGAACAACTAATAGAAAAGCATTTTTAAAAATGACCAAAGTTTTAAAACTTTCTGTGCTTCTTCAGGGGGAAGAAGATTGAGAACTTTGCATGTTGCTGCAAATACATTTTCCAGTGAGTGTTGCAGAATTCATTCAGGCCAGATGCACAGCGCACCTCACCGAGGAAGGGAAAAGTTACCTTTCTATGGCACTAATGTAGGAAGAATATAAAGCTGTAACTGGTGGCTTATGGAGATTTTCATATTAATTCTAGGAAATAAGATTCTTTCCAATTTCTATTCTGTATTAAACCAGCCACCTGAACTAATCACACTTGTGTGAACTGTCCTGTTTTGTCCATTAGGACAGGTAATGGTCATACCTTTGCTGTCCCTTTTTGTAGCTGCCTGCTCTCCAGTCTGGCTTTTAAAAGAAGGTTATTTAACCTGGTGCTTTTCTACTGTTGGCATTATTCAGAAAGAAGAGATAGGAAAATGTGCCAAACATCAGTTCACTTTTGTTCTGATTACTTACAATTGATTAAGTGGGGAAAGTAGCACTTGATTGAAATGGGCTTTTTGGTCCTAATTCAAAGTTTACTACCTGTGGTACCTGATGAAACTTTAAAGAACAAATTTGTAAGAGATTGGGAATGTGTGCAGACAGTTAAACAAATAACTTTTCTGTGTGGTGAGTCTTAAAATATAAATCTGATGTTTTGATGAACTAAGTATGAATAGTGGGATTTCATGAAGTGCCCAAATATTTTTCTTCCCCTCATTTGCAGAATGGGGAACTAATTTATGGCTGTAAAGATGACCAGGACTGCGTCTCTGACTGGAACGAACTTGCTCGTCACTTAAAACCTTTCTTTTTCCCTTCCAATGGGTTGGTCAGTGGCCCACACTGTACAAGGACAATTATTAAAGAACTAATCCATGTTATAACTATGACGCTACTAAGTAGCACTGATGCCTGCAGGGCAGGTGATATGAAGACAGTTCCCATTTCACAAGGAAGAAGCTACTGTGAAGCAAGTGCTTTTAATAAGGAGCTAGTAAGAAATGGTAAGAAATAATTTGAGTGCTGTCTTTAATATGACCTTGTAGTGAAGCACTTTTAGTGCTGTACCTACTGACTGGGATCAAAATAAATTCAGAAGCTGGTGGAGGAAAAATAGATGAAAATACCAGTTTGAGCTGATATCCATCATAGGTATTTGAACTGAGTGGGGCATTTCTATGTAGTATGTGATGAGGTCTGGCTGCTTTGGTTGGTTCCTTACATGATGCCTGTTTCTTGCCTTTCCCTGCTCCTCCTTTCAGCCCTCACAGCTAGGGCATAGCTCATTTTCTTTTCTTCTC
>JAVSBS010024454.1:28177-46088 GCA_033124195.1 Coracias cyanogaster | reverse complement strand
TATTATCTGTAGAAAATGCATGATTCTGATACAGGATGCTGTAAAACCTCTTGCTAACCATCTGTTAGAGAATTTCCAGCTCTTAAAGTACCAGCACACTGATATACCAAGTATGCAAACGCCTTTTGTAACAACCAGTGTGCTTTGCTCAAGGCAAACACAAATCTAAGTGATGTTATTTTTTCTATTGTATAGGTGCAGCAGTACCGGATAGCAATGACAGCTAAAGACTGCTCCATCATGATTGCCCTCTCACCCTGTCTCCAAGATGAATGGTGAGAGAGACACCCGCTTTTGAGTGACTCTTGCTCTGTTAGAAAGGGAAGATGCGTTTGCATGGTTCAGTCAATTCAAGTAACTTTAAAAAAGGAGGAAGGGAGTGTCCAAATACTTGGCTGTTAGCCTTCTCTGAGTAAGGCAGCCTTCTGATTTAAGACATTTAGAACAAATGTCTGTTTCTGAAGAGTTTTAAGTTGATAAAGGGGTTAAAAGTTTACATTTAACTCATATTTACTCCCTTCTAGAAGTTGAGTTGACCGTTCATAGTAGATGTACAGGGTTTTAACTATGTGATTTTGCTGCCTTGTCTTCATATGAGACATTTTTTAGCATGACTTGCCTTTAACTGCCTATTTAGAATTTAAAAAAGACAATAATCAAGAAATGACATCTTTCACTGTAAAGCAAAAGGTTTTGCCTCAATGTTACCCATTTTGACTTGTGTCACTAAAAGCAGTCTGCTCTTATGTTGGGAGTCTGCTTTACCAAAGCCTTGTTATTTTCAGAGAATACTGCTTGCTGTATTTGCCCGGCAGTTCTTGAATAAAGTTTTCATGATGGAGATAACTTGTGCAGTGGCTGACTTACGTTGTCCATCCTAGAACTGCACACTAGCTCTGATACTAAATTTGTATTACCTTGAACCTGAGTAGGAGCTGCAGAGATTGTTTCTGCTTCTGCTCATTTAATAAGGCAGTTGCTTTGTACACATGTGGCCTAAAAACAGATTAGAATTACTAAATACAGAGACACAGCAACCAGAGGAATGTTTAGACTCAAGCTGTGTGGAGGTTGAAAGGAAAAGGCCAGGAAGAGGCATCAGCGAGTTCACTTTAAGACTGGTTAAGCTGGTGCTCTAGTTTCCTCAATGCTGTGTTAGTTGAAGGTCACTTTCTTAGGCTCCTGTGAAAGTTCTAAGATAAACACAAGAGTTACTTTAGCAAGGGGACTTAAGATGCACAATTGAAACACATGAGCTCCAGTGACTCAGCTGTGCAATGTGGTTTTGTTTTCCAGCTCTGAGCAAAGACCTGTGGTACTCACATCCAAATCAAGATTCACCTTTTCTGTGTCTGTCCTGGACCTTGACCTCAAACCATATGAAAGCATTCCTCATCAGTACAAACTTGATGGCAAGATAGTAAACTATTACCTGAAGAATGTACAGGCCAAAGATGACCCAGTTATGTCCAACCTCTTCAAGGAGAATGAAGACTGCACATTAGTTCTCCATAAAGTGTAACTCTTTCCTTAAGGTTGTTTTGATTCAAACCCATTAGAAAGTGAAAGATTAATGGAATACAGTTATGGTGATTGATTTTTTTTTTTTTCTTTCCCCTGTTGTATTTGGTGCATTTTTCAGCTGTGAATGTTTTGCTTTCAGAAATGATTTCCAATTGGTATGCCTTTTTGGAGGCATGGAATAGCACTAAATCACGTTTGCTATATAACTCTAATGAATGTATTTACTAGGACAGAACAGATAACGTGCCATGCCTTGGACTAGAGGACGCCTCAAATTCATACTAAAAGTCTACTTCCTTAGAATTGAAAGAGCACAGAATTAAAGGTTTCCTGAAGTATTGCACTAACATAGAAAGCCTAATTACTAACAAGAGAAATGCCTTGGAGCTTGTGCTTTGAGTCTCACTCCTGCCTACTAGGAAGAGGGAACGCTCTGATAAAACCGAACCGAAAACTTTAGCATTAAGCCCACTGCAAATACAACTGAAGTGGCTGCTCAAGTGTTACTGCTCTATGGCAGCACCACGTCACTGCAGAACACTTGTAAATACTAATATGTGAGATTAAGAACACCAGACTGCCTCCAGAAGTTGTGATCACCTAAAGCTTCTGAAACTAAGTGAGAAGGGTTAAAGGTAAGCATCTTTTGAGTTCTGTGTGATAGCTGGGCTTAACTCGTCTGACATACCCTTTTTTTTATTTTTGTACATTATATGCTGCTATGGAAGGTCAAACCACAGCTCACTCTTACCTAATTGAAATTGAGCTATGAGAAGAATCTCTTCTGAGTTTTACAGATTGTTTCAGGTCTTTCAGATTATGTCAAACGTTGGTTTTATTTCACTGATGTCCCACATACTGTGTAGCATGAGCTTTCAGGCTCGTTTTTTGTAAGTGACACAGCTGCAGGGGGTCACTTTCTCACCACAAGTACTGGAGCTAAGCTTGTGTCCTTACTTCAGCAAGTTAACAATGTTGGCAAACATCAGTGTGTGCAGCAGAAATCTTGTGTGATGTTGCAGTAAAAGCCACCCTCAGGGAAGATCCTGAGCTGGAGACTGAGGATATGCTCAAAACAGGGTAGTACGATGAAACGTATGGACACTTTTTCCATAGGTGCAGGAATTACACACCCCAGCGTGTGCAGGGAGATGCTGTTCGAGCTACAGAAAATGCAATACTACAGCAGTGCAATGAGCTGGTAGCTGACAGTGGTGTTAACCCCTTTTTCCAAAGAAAACCCTGGGGGAAAGTGAGCTATTTTTAAATCCAGAAGTCGTCCAACTGTTGGACAAGAGGAGGAAGGAAAGGACTGTCCACAGCTGGAAAGTTTTCAGGTTGTTATGCTGTGACTTTACACACATTTCATATGCATATAGAAATGTATGTGCTGACCAGACAGTTTAATTTTCATGTGAGAAGGAGCTAAAGATGGAATAACCTTTCGTTTACTAAAGGTCACTCAAAACTGGCTAAATCAGTAACATGTCAGTGGGTAAAGTAGCAATGAATTCTGCCTGTCTGCTGGATTCCATACTTGAAATTAGTCTGCCTTACAGCTAACAAGCTATTTTATTACAGAGTTGCTGTTCATCAAAACTTAGTCTCTGGCATTGCTGAGCTGTAGATTCTGACAGAAGCCAATCTCGTCTGTCAGGTTTTTCCTGGCCTACCAGAATAGTAGGAGACTATTTCAGTGATCAAATAGTGGATCATTAAAATTACAGTATTATAAACATACTGTTGCTTTAGCTCTTGATTTCTCCACCTATTTCACCATTGCCATAAAATACATTGTCAAAGCTTAGGAATGGAGCAGGCAGGTGTACTGCTTGCATGGTTACAGCAGCTGTAGACTTGAAGCCTTTTAATATTACCCAAGAATCCACAGTTTGTGTTTTTGGCCCCTTGATTCCAGGAACAACTCTTGCTCCCTACCTTAGAAGGCCATGACTTAACAACCGTACCAGTTTGGCTTGGATAAGGCCATGTGGTTGTGATAGCTAGTGCAGGGCAGGAACTCTCCAGAGTTCACAGATGAGTTAATGGTACATGGGATGGAAGTGAAGGAAGATGACAAGACATCTGTCTCATTGTTTTGTTATGAATGTGACCTGCCACCTATCAGAATTTCCTCCTAATAGTAGGAAAGTGGAAGGAAGCGTGGCAGGGAGCAGTAGTTCCTGGCCCCTCTCTCTCTCCAGCAGTGTAGTGGTCCTTTTGTGTTTGGTTTAACACTGTCTCTACTCAACACTTACATTGTGGAAAAAACGTTACTTCATACAGTTACCTCCCCCCCCCCCCCTTTTTTTTTAGCATAGGATGTCTTTGGAATCTTCCAAATTGTCTACTTCCACCCTAATTTAATGAGAAGGTATTTAACTCTTTGTTCTTGAGTCTCTTACTGTTCTCTTGTCATTTTAAAATCACTGTACTTTTAAAGAGCTGTGAAATGAAATGGATTTTTATGGACTTGATTTTGACAGTGCATGATCTTTTAACACTTTCCAGGTATCTAGAAAATGTTAAGAAGATAAACCACTCTGGTACATTAATGATTCAGAAAGATAAATTTATAATGAAATCACTCTGTACATGTAACTATTTTATTTGGCATTTTTGTATTTAAATGGCTGTATTTATTTTCATGTCATGACAATTTATATATAACGTGCCATAATTGTACAGATAGCATGTTTTATGAGTATGGTTTCTAAATGGAGAATAACTTATGTTTATATTCAATAAAATTATAGACTGTGTAACACAATATCTTAATTAAAACTACTTTTGAAATTGCTACCTGTAAGTCAGACTGGTATTCACTTTTCCAAGCCAAGCACGTTGATCAGGCTCTCAATAGCTGTCTCGATCCCAACCAGACCGAGCATGCTTCGGAAGCGGGCCGGTGCGTTTGCAATAGCTGCCATCTTGTGCTCCAGGACTGCAAGGAAAAGGTAACAACGGCCATGTTCACACAGTTGCACTGTTACCGTCAGCACTGCAGTTCTGGGTGAAACCAGAGAAAAATGTACTTGTTTGTAAGTCCTTGTGAAATACACAGGAGGCGCAGCTTAGCTGCTTGCTAAATTGGCATTTCTTTGCCTGGCTGGGCTCTGCAAGATGTATTTCCGCTTTATCTAAAGCAATATAGAGCTAAAAAAGGGATGGATGATCTGCCTGAATGCTCCACAATGGTCTCTGGAGTGAGTGACCTTACCTTGCTCTGGTACTTTAGTCAGGAGGTCCAGAACAGGCATAGTTCTTCCTTCTTCTAGATGTATCTTCCAGACAATCACAAATTCAAACCTGTATCATGTGCACAGAGAGTTAAGAGTCAACCAGGCACCCATCTTTTAAGGTTGCTTCAAAGCAGAAAGGACAGGAGTTGTGAGGTTCACACTCATTATGCTCTTGAACAAAATTCACCTCAGGTAATGCAATGTGTGTATGTCAGAGAATCAGAAATACTTGTGTTTTGAACTAAGGAAAAATGGAGATCTTTTGACAAGGAAAGGTTTTCAAGGTGAAGGATTTTTCTCCTCTGGTTCTTGTCTTTGTCTGTCCTGAATGCTAAGTTTCCATGGAACAGTGGGAAAAAGTTAGGATAGCATCCCCGCTGCCCTACCTTGACATACTCTCTGCACCCTGTGGTTGGGTATTGTGCTTAGATACAGGATAAAACGGGAGGAAAATGGTTTCAGAAGTGTTTACATCAACAGTGAGATTCTGGGTTTGGAATAAGGTCCACTCCAATATTGTTCATGGCCTCTTCATAATAATGGCCAGTGATGCACCCCAAGGCTTAGATTCCTGTATTTGCTTGCCTTTTTTTTTTTCCCCTAAATAACCATCATTACTCCTTCAAGAATGTTTTTACAGTTTTTTTCAAGGCTAATTATTATTTCCAGCTTTGGCAGTGGGACAAGGTGACTACGCCACACTATGTGATCAATTAGGCAGTTGGCTTCAGCAGGGGAAGAGATTCCCAAGTACACAGGGATTCGTTCAGAACATTTGTAGTCATTCTGCTGCTCTACTGCAGTTTGTATTCCCTCCAATCCCTACTTTTATAAGTATTCCTTATTGAAAGGAAGTCTCCCCTAATCCAAAGCTGAGCTGCACAGTAACAAGTCACTGTGAGGATCTTGTTTGACCAATCATGACTGTAACGGTTTCCTTTAAATATGATTTGTCAGCCTTTTGCCACTTCATTGTTAAAAACCCTTTGAGAATTTGTGCACAGCTTGTTAAGGGATCTTACAGAGAATATGCAAGTGCGCTTTCTACCAACCCGCTAGAAATGAAGTTATTTTATTTCATGATTGTGGGTGAGGGGAAATGTGGAATAGAACTTGGCACCTGTCGACATGAAGAGAAACTGTAGAAGAAAGCAGCTTATTTTCTAACTGTGATGGTCTAACAACAATTCATCTCAGCAAGACTGAGTTAAAACGTTCAGTTTTAAAAGGCAGCTGTGGCACTGCAGTGCCATGACCACGTTGTCATTAGGGTTCGTTTGCTTGTTCCACAAACAAATACGCCAGCAGGAGCTGTGCTTTATTTCTGGTCCATATAAATTAATGCATGTTAGAGTGAAGATGTAATAGGAGAAGAGAACGGGCTGATCCCTTCACAGAATAATTACTTTTCTTGAATTACTTTTCACAGAATTCGCGACTGTGACAATTTCATTGTTTTACATGAACTTCCAAGAATTTGTTTTACTCAATTAAAAACTCAAACCCATCAGGACATGTCTAGCAGGGAGCCCCAACCAATCCAGCATGTCTAGTAGAGTAATAACAACACTGAAGGGCAGTGCAACGCTCCCCTCCATCTAACTGATTTCCTTCTAAAACAATGGAAAAATACAGCTACTGTTGCTTTTGGTGACATGGTAACTGCAGTTTTCTTTCCATTCTTTCATGGCAGGATGACCAAAGCACGGTGCTTTGCTTCAGTGATTTGTGATCACCTCCTGCCACAAGAAATTACGAGCTGTATCTGCCAGGCTGCCACACTGCCCTGCGCCTGCAGGAAAGGAAAAACCCCTTTGTTGGGCCCAGGGCTGGAAAACTCTGTGCACCTCACCGGGGAAGGCTGCCAGGGGCCCTCCCTTTTGCAGGGCGAGGGACGCTGGTCTCAGCTCCTGCTCTGCCTGCTGCTCTGCTCAGGGGATGTGGAAAGAAAACAAGATGGAATGAGTCCAGCGGAACCTGACGTGTTTGCTGATAGTGTGAGAGGGAGGATGCATCCCACATTCTTAAACTTTGCATTTAGACTCTTCACACATGAGCTTCCAAAACCAAGACAGTAATAGATTTTCTTTTTTTTTTTTCCTTGAAATGCAAATTCAAAGCCAACCAGAGCCCTTCATTTTTTTTCTGCCTAGCTTTTTAAAATACAATTGACTGACTTACCTGACAAGGCCACATGCACATGGCACCTGTGCATATATTTGGTTTGTTGTTTTTTTTTTTTTCCCTAGTGTTTTTAATGCATGGCTTTAGCCCTAAAACCTAACACACATGATCTAACCTCTGTCTTATAAAGCGGAGAGTGACTTAATAGTCAAACAGATCAGTTCTGTACAGATTGTCGGTATGCATTTCACAATCCTTCATCAATCTTCATAAATCAAGAAACAGCTTTACTGGCTTACCCAAAAAGTTTAGGGTTCCTTAGAAGCATATAATCTCCGTGCAGTCCTTCCGGAAGGGTCACAACATCAGGGTATTTGCCCTGTGGATAAACAGGTTGAAGAGAGTTTAAATTAGGTCAGAAAAAAATCAGAGTAGACAAGGTGGTTTCTAGCTACTGTTTTCCAGTTGTAGTGGATTTTCTTAGCTTGCCCTTGTAATGGTTAAGAGAAACAATAATAATTGTTCAAAATTCTGACTTTTTTTTTTACGTTTTGATGGTTTGCCTTTTTTTTTTTTTTAGTATCATTCATGTGCTGTCAAGAGATACTTAAATTTGGTAACCTCAGAAGAAAAACCAGTATCATGCCCTTGTACAAAGAGTCCCTAAAGGTCCTTGTACAAGACCTAGGAAACCTTGAAAGAATATTTTTAAACTAAATTCTGTTAGTTTGATTTAATAACACAATACATCACAGATTCACAACAAACCCCTTATTAGTACACTTTGCTACTCTTTTTGAGAAACTGGATCACTGAGTTCCCTAAATACATTGATGGCACTTGATGAAGTAATCAAGGTGATGAGATACCAAAATAACCACTCTTATCAAAATATAATGGGACAATGAAAACATGATAAAACACATGAAACTACTGACTCTTATTAAACTTCCATGTAACTGGGAACTGGAGCTATTTCCAATTACTACACTGCTTAGAGCAATCATTGTTCCATTACTGTGTTAGTGCATCTAATATTTTACAGTCTTCAATGTGTACATCTTGGATTACCCAAGGCTCATAACTTTTGCTCTAACTATTTTTAAAGCATGTCAAAAGTGCAACAGTAGCTCTCCATGTAGAGCTGATGCATAGTAGCTCTTCTAAAGAAGTTCTGTAGTATGTAAGGTGACAGGTTACTCAGAGTAGGAGGAGACGCATATTCATCAAAACACCGAGGGAGATCACAATTCCTGCGTCCTGAGGGCCGTGCTATTGCTAAAGGAAACAGCATCCAGACACAGCCTGTTACTACGAAGACTCCAACACTGTTACTTGCTTGTGCTGTCTTACATACCGGGTACAAAGCTGCGTTCCAAAAATGGCAGTTTATAAAGTGTGCAGAGTCTGTCAGCCTGGACTGCTCTGCAGCACTCCCGGGGCAAGCAGTACCTCTTATGGAAAAGGAGCCGGAGAGCTCGGCTTTGAAACGCGCTGGAGAAAATAAGTTTGGTTTTACAGGATTACGCCTCATCTGGCCGACTCAATTGCTACCAGATGTGACCTTGCTCTGGTCTAGGAATTTATGACAAACTGAAGGGGGTTTGTGCAAATGCCAAATGACATAAAACACATGGAATTTGCCAGTTTTAATTTCTACAGAGTATCTAGTACTGTATTTACCAAGGGATAAAGGCCACAATCTATCCTGGGAATAAAGACACATGAGCGGCAACAAAGCGCACGGCAGCTACAGCATGAAAACGTGGCTGATCTAAGGTTGCTTGCCTACAAGAACAAGGACCTTTGCTCAGCTTTACTCCCTGTGGAATTAACCTTCTCTGATGACAAAATAAAACAAGTTTTTCAAGTTTTCCTTCTCCATACTCCATGTCGTTGATATTCATTATGTGCCTTCATTTGGCTGGTATCGTAGGGCTTGGAGAATCTAGAGATCTCTTTACTCCAGGGTGAAAACCCTAGAAATTTAGGATTAGCTTACATCTGGTGAGCTCAATTCACGTTCCTCATTTACAAGACATCCCAACTATACCATAGCTAAACGCCATGTCATGTTTTATCTTCATCTGCTCATACTGAGTCCTTTGGGAATGACAAGAGGAAAGACATCAGAAGAGCTCCAGTTTTCATGAGTGCTGTAAAATGCACTCATGACTTTTTTTGGGAGTTCCTGTGTAGCTGCCACAATCAACGCACCTACCCCCAGCTAGTCCATGGTATTTTGTATTGTACAGAAACCAGACCTATCTTAAAGAAATCTCAAAGTGTACAGTTCTCTGTTGTCTAAAAGTTTCCTTGTACCCAGGAGAGTGCGTCGGTGAGTTCTGCACATGGGGAGCTGTTATTCTGTGCCTTAAATAAAACACTGGGGTTCTGGCAATCCGTCTGAATGCCGTGAGAATCTGATCTTGTGTGAAATTCCTAAGATTTGGGATAAAGTCCAGCTTCTCAGCAGGAAAGATCATATCTTAGCAATACACAAAACACACAAAAAAAGCCAACCCAGAAATCCCTACATCTCTCTTCAGGTGTGGTACATGCTAAAATTGAAGGTATAGTGGTGGCATGAAGCCGTAGGTTGCCTGGACCCATGGGACCCATGTCCAGAAGTGTCTGCCCATCTCACCTAAGGGTGACTCCTTAGAGTGATCACACAGCAGAAGCCGGAAGCTAAACTACTGGACCTGGCATGAAGCAAGCCATGTTAAACACTGATAATTTCAGGAATAAATAAGGAAATGCAGCCACATGATCTCCTTTCATATTCCACATATAAAATGTGATGTCTGTATCCCACAGGTAAATGTGGGGATCCAGCACATACCAGAAAAACCAACACACAGTACAAACAAGCTGCCACATTCCTGCAATTCCAAATACCCTTTGTGGGTACTGGATTATTGAGTCACACTTTGCTGTGCAACTTTTCCAAACTTTCCCTGGGGAAAATAAAAGCTTAGCAATAAGGATGGTAACAGAAGGACTCGATCCACTGAAAGGCCTCTTGGGAAAGTAAGTAACTCCTATGAGATCTTGTAAGCGGATAACAGACATCTGAAGGAGATCACATCAAGTAGCCCGACACCAGATGGGAAAGATCAGCTACAACTGCATTAAGCAAAACCTGACTTTAATCAAGAAATATCTTTCCTCAGATGACTTTTAAATGTCAGTGTATGATCAAAACCAAAAGCCCATGCTATTATTACTTCTGGAAGGAAATCGTTTTTCCAGCTCCTTCAGGAGTCCAAGCAGCAAATCTTATGGGAACTTTTGTCTAAAGCAGAAACAGTCTCAAATCACAAAGGGACGGCTGCCACGATGGAACACACAGTCTTCCCTTTCCCCCTAACAGATTTTACACATACAAACAGAGCCATCCCAGAGGATACACTTGGAGTACCTATTTTAAAACAAAATATATTATTCTTCAGCTGTTTAAAATTGCATTGCTATTTTCTGCATATTAAAACTCTTCTAAGGAAAATGTTTTAGGTTATGCAGCAACTCTACTAAAAGCAGACAAATTTGCTTCTAATCCACTTACCAAGAAAATATGCTACTCTGCTCTTATGTGGGACAAGAGTTCACACTACTAATTTTGAACCTGACATTCTGTCAGAAGGACTCTGTCAGAGTGCTGAGCAAGTCATGCTGCTGTAAGTCCCTCCACTGGTGTAAGACACTTCTAAATTTACCAGCGATGCTCCATCTGGGCTCTGGTTCGCAGTGATATATATGTACGGTTTGCTCAGCTAAGGTCATAGTATTGTCCACTGAAGTCATACACATCAAGGCCTTAAAAAACATCAACGTAACTTCAAGAATTAAAATTCAAACCATCTACAAAAACAATGAAAATTCTAGATACTGTAGAATAGCAATAACAACACGATTAAACTGCAGAAGCATTTAACAATCAAGCCCAGTGCCAGCAGTCTGCTACCCACTACAAAACCTGAGGTCAGTCCCTGAAGCAATAGGGAGCCATCCCAGCGTACTGCCCTGCGCGCTCCCTGTGGGAATTTGGCGTAGCTCTGCTCTCCAGCAGCCTCACTCGCTCCTTTTAGCACCAGCCAGATTTTTAAGTTACCGGGGTCTAACTCAGATAACAACAAAAGGAATAATTTTGCTATTACCATGATCAAATTCCACAGATACTTAAAACCAGCAATTACCAGGCTATAGAACGAAATTAAGCGCAGCATGTTTAGAAATTAGTTTGCATTCCTACTTTTACTAAGCCTTCTGTGAGCCCAGATAACCACAGTTCCATTTTTGAGATCTGGTCTTACTATTTACCTGTCCTTATGCACATTGCTAAAATATTTGGTGCTAACTTCACGCAGAACTCCTTTCCTCAAGTCACAAACCATGTTAACCTATCATAAACCGAGCATTGCACATACATTCTCTCTCAATCAATTATCTTGCGAGAAATGTAATTTAAATTGCTTTGATGAGTTTCATTTTTAGATATTTGACAATATGTTACTTAATGCATTTCAATTAACTAAAATATGTTATCCTGTAAGACAGCTGTCATCAACACAAAAATATAACAAGGATTTATACTTTTCTGTATTTGTAAAGCATGATGGCAAGCCCTAAGTTAATGAAAAATTTCTCCAAGAAATGTAACTTTCCTGGTACCAACATGCAAGTCAGACCTCAACAGATGAGACAGAACAGTCTGCCACTACAATGTCGTTGACAGATGAGTAAGGCGGTGTTAAAAAAGAAATGCAACCCACTTTTTGTTCTGTTATTCCTCTCCACTGCTTGACCTGTATAAACTGATGCACACTCAAATCTGAATACAAGGAGGAAAGAAAACCCTGTACTGTGGGCAGATGAAGGTGTATAAGATAGCCATGGTTTTGAGGTCTTTTGTCACAAAGTTGCAGAAGTTGTAGAAGTTTCGTGATGTACAATAGCAGTGTTTGTGGTTTTTTTTAACAGAATACTGTAAATGCTACCAGTGGCATTAAATATTAACACTCAAAGCCTGACAGATCCAAAATTTTACTATGGAAAGCACTGTATCACAGCATTCAGTAAAAGGCTTCCCATCTGATGAACTGGAATTACAGAGTCAGAAATGGTTCACAAAGGGAAAATTCCTACAGAAAGTCCTTTTGGTTTTAAGCTGCTACATGTTAGCCTGGGTTTCACCTCAAGTTTCATTTAAAAGAGCTTTTGGAAAGTACATTAAGAAAAAGAAACACAGTCATTACAATTTAACTGTAGGAACATAATCAGCAGAGCTATACTGCGTCTCCTTAGGTATTTGTTTAGCATCCACCGACCAGAAAGCATCAGACAGACAGGAGGGACACAAATGCTTGGTCTATTACAAGGACACCCAGCATCACCACGGCCACACTTACTGAAATGATCCCAGTGTTATAGACAATGTCAACTATGGGCAAACCCAGCACCCTCCCCAGCTTTAAATCCGGCCAGATAAATCAACCCACCCAACAACAGCATCAACAGGTTTGGTCTTGTACAGGTAAAACTGATGCAAATGTGAAGTGACTAAATTTCCACTTATTTTTCAGAAGCATCACTTGCCCGGATATAACACAGACTCAAAATATCAAAACCCCAGTGAATATAGAACACTACATAACTCACTTCAAAAGAAATACTTAGGATTTCCTTTCATGTGATACACCTCACAATCCAACAGCATATGTTTATCTTATAGGGTGACAGGTTTAATCTTTATTTCTTCTGCAGCTTAATAATGGAAACAAATGTCTTTAGGAGCTACTAGGGTATTTGTAAGGCTTAAACATTTACATTTGGAAGGAAAAAATACTCTATCCCGTGCCACACGTTTTGGTTTAAAAAAACTATTCTTTATATGCCATTTCATATTCTGTTTGATATCTTTCTGTGGAAAAAAAAGACCTATATTATCTAAAAATCTGTATTTGGTACATAGGATATAGATTAAATTACACCCAACATTTACACATGGACTTTTGCATTAAGGAACATAACGAGCCAACAGGACAAGAACTAGAAGATGCAGAGAATCCTCAATCCACTCTTTTTCTTCATACAGCCATTTACTATGTGTATGTACATCTATGATTCACAGTTTTAAACTATTGCTATTGTTTGTTTTTCAAATCAATTCCACTACAGCATTGGAGGAACACTGAGAAAGCCATTTAGCCAAGGTTATATAATTATTGTCTACTGATATTTAGAACAACGCCGTGGCTATTCCCTAACTCAGCGCAAAGCAGAACTGGCATCTCACTGAAAACCAGTATTTTTTAAATTCTCGTTTCTAGGGCAAGGAAGTTTATCAGCATCCCAGTTATAGTGGTACCTCATAACAGCACATTTTGGGAATCAGTGTCCCACTCCTTGCATGATCTGCCTCTGTGCATCATATGGGTTTGTATATAGAATCACAGAATCGTTTGGGTTGAAAAAGTCCTTTAAGGTCACCAAGTCCAACCGTTAACCCAGCACTGCCAAGCCCACCACTATACCATGTCCCTAAGCGTCACAAAATGGTACAATTAAGAGTAAGAAATACAACACAATTGCTAAGACAGCATTCTACAAATAATTTGAATAATTAGGTTCAAGAAAAAAAAATCTCACATTCTAACGTCCCTCTATACTACAGCATATGGAACATTAAAAACAACACAACAAAAAACATTCCTGTATTTCTCAAATGGAAGCTAGCACTGCACAAACCTTGCTTGATCAATGCCACCTTCTGCAGTCTAGTATAATTTTACACTAATTCCACAAGATGCAAATCTCCATTTATTGCCTCTTCCCATGCAGGGATCTAGTCATACTTAAAACATGAGGGATGTTTTATAAGCTCACAATGCTGTATACATTCTTTTCACTATTATACTTGGCTTTAAAGTATGGCTGAGTCCCATATCTGCTGGATTAACAGTACGGACGTTTTGGGGAGGGCTGTGTGTGCTTAAATAATATTTTCCTATTGGCCATTTGGACGTAATGAAATTCAGACTTGAGTAACACGAGGAAACCCAGCATCAGCACAGCACTGCTTGACTAGATTTATTTTTTTTCAGGGCTAAACCCAAATATCTGTGCTAGAAAATAGGTCTTGCTGAAGCCTCAGCACCAACTGCAGTTCCGTGTCTAAACCATCACGTTAAAGTGGAGGGTACATTTAGCTCACCACTTCATACAGCTTTGTGAAGACAAGCAAAGACAGTTGGTCTGTGTCTGAGAGATAACAATGTTGTAATCCAAGGTCAATGATTTAAACTAGAGCAAAACATGGTGATCTTCTCAGGAAACGGACAGTGCATTTAACTATATCTCAGCTAAAGCATAAAGCTACAAACATTATTAGCACATCAGAGGTCAACTTTCATCAGATCATCATCATGTGCTTAGGAAGATGGCAGCACGCTTTTATTTTTGGACAAGCATAAATACCAGTTTGAAGCAATAGGGGTATGTAATAAATTCTAGCTATGAAAATAAGCTGTTGTATCTACTACTGCTGGAGAAAAACTTTGACAAAACCTGTTTTTAAATAATAAAATACGAATTTTATACTTACAAAAGAGAAACATTCTATAAACATGTTCTTGCAAGTTACGATTTTTTCTAATGCCTACACTGAAAACTCTCTAAAATGCTTTTCAAAGGGATAGAATTAGAATATTTTCAAGTACTCAGAGAATGGCACATTGAAGGTTCAAAACACAGAGGATCTCAAAAGTTACCATGAAGTTTCTCATTTTGTGCAATTAAAGGAACTGAAGCCAAGAAAAGATAGAATCATAGAATCATTATGGTTTGAAAGGACCTCTAGGATCATCAAGTCCAACCTTCATCCCAGCATCTCCCTAACCACTGGACCATAGCCTCAAGTGCTACATCTACTCGTTTTTTAAACACTTTTCCCCTTCAGCAAAATTACACAGTATAAAAACACTGTATTTGCAAAATGGATTTATGAAACTTCACCACTCGTAATTATGTCTTAGAATAAACACATCTTCCATCTTCCCATCTAAGTAAACTCAAGTAAAACAGTCCTGCTGGTGACCTGTGATGCAAATTACAGCAAACTATCCGTGTGATTAGAACCAAAGGATGAGTTCACAAAAAGAAGTGTATAATGAAAAAGCAGTTCTGGTTTTGTGGCAATCATATCACATCTCACCCACTGCCCAGTTCCCTTCTTTTAAAAGCACAAGCAATATCACCAACATGCATGCTTCCTTCTCAGTAGAGGAAGGGAGAATTTGGGGGCAGCCTTGATGAATAGCAGTCTGAATACGCCAACCTGGCCAGGGGAAAGCTTTGCAGAAAGTGTTTACCAAAATCTCCTCCTAAACTCAGGATATTCCTGGTCACCTCCATCGGATACGTACAGCTGGTTACTTGAATGAAAAGTACTCTGCATCCACCTAGTTTCAGACCTGCATCTTTTAGCAGACCAGATCTGTAACTCAATAGCGATAGATCACTTTGCTAAGATTCCATCTTACAAACACCTCTTCAGGTTAAGTCAATGCTCTACGCTAGTACCTGAACCGAGCTGGGAGGAACCTTACTCATGACAGCCCCAAACCCATGTAGCAATTTGCCAGTGAAGGTTCTTTGCTCTTTTTACCTTCTTATCTTCAGCTGATTACAGCTTCTCTTTTTTGGCCCCTACTCTATTTCTATTGCCATTTATTTTCCTTCTTTCACATAATTTTTCATGCTTGATTCAATGATGACTCTACAGCACATGATTCAGTTTATCACCATGCATTAAGTGACTGTGACTTTACCACACTATTTGTATTTTCACGATTGGATCGAGGCTGTATGGCTACAGATGCGTGCAGCCAGCATTACCTGGGCCCAAGGGCACACGCTGCTGTGTCTCTCATAAAGCATTTCCTTTCAATATCACTTCGTCATATGGCAGCCATATGTTGATCTGCAATTTAATTACATCAGACTGGGAATAAATTAAGTACATACCACAGGTTTGTTTTTAAAATGTGAGGAAAAATAGAATTAAATGAAAATGAAGCCTCAGAAAGAACAGGAAGGGGTACACAATAACCACTCAGCAAACACAGAAGTTGCAGGTGGTTTTCCTTTATGTTTTCTTGCTGAGGAAAAGACAAGTTTCCTCTCCATTATTTCTCTTTGAAATTGTCAAGGCAAAAGCTTTTCATTAGTTTATGAAAAATCAGACTCCTGACCAATGAGGTGTGCACATTTACAACCCAATGTTTCTAAAAGCAACAGCACCAACGTAGTTCACTCTGTGTTTGTTCCTGTAGTAAACTGGCATATTGGAAACCAGAATACACTTCCCCAGAGCAGCTGCAAAGACTTGCAGTCTTGCTCAGTGTGTTTCCCCACTGGACACCCCGCACTACCTCTAGGTTCCAAAATGATCTTCACCTATCAATACTGCTCTCTTGGACACAGACTCTGGCACATCTGAGGATTACATTGAGCCATGGTCAAGAGTCTAGAAAGGAGTCCAGAAAACAGGAATGCTTTTGCTTCTACTGGATCAACTTCAGTGCAATCCAGTCAGATGCATCATCTGGAACTGCCTGCCTGGATGCTGTACAGCTGACAAAAACCTGTCCTCCTCCTGGAAACAAGTCTACCAGACTTGTTGATCAATGTAAGAACATACAGAGAACAAGCTTGCCATCTGCTACTCAGGGACAGCATGTTCCCCACCGTTCACTCCTGTAGCAGGTATTCGTGACTATCCACTTAAACTGAAGAATCATATCCTCTGAATAAGATCTGGCTTTCTCTTTGTCTTTTTAAGTTTAAATGACCGCATTTTTCTCGATGAAAATTTTACAGCTTATTTGTTATTTTATTTAACTTTAAAAATACACTGTCTTAGTACTAAGAGTACTAAGTCTGTAGAGTCATCCTCTGCATAGGTGTCTGCACAGCCCCAAGTCCAGTGCTTAGCAATTAGTTTTTTGCAGGAGAGCATTAACACTACCATTGGGCATTTCTTTTAGGGGAAATCCACAGTAAAGCAGTAGAGCTCAGTAGTTCTGCTCTTCCTCCCCAGGTTTACTGACATACTAGTTTAATTATATTGTATGTCAAAATCCCTACCCTACCATTGCAGTTAAGTATAATTAACTGCTTCTTGAGAATAAACTTAATATAAGGCACTGTGTGGAAATCAGCAGATAAGTCTAATTTATCAAAAGAGATACTAAGCTGTCAAGGACAGTATAGAGATGAAAAAAATATGTAAGGAAAAAAGATGCCATATGACCTAACAGCATAAAGCAGCAACAATTGGGGAAGAAAAAAATTGCAAGCCAATTTTTCAATAATCCGAAAGAAGTAGAGTGGAGGAAAGGCATTTTTAGGAGAGAAACTAAGCTAAGTTTGTGTTTTCATCCACTAAAACTGTAGCAATTTACCTTATAGATCTTTAATATTTTTCTGCATAGAATATGCTGCAAGATTCTCTCTAAGCCTTTTTGATAGCTTAGTAAAAGGGTCCAGGATTGAACAAAACAACTTGGATTTGAAATACCCCAGAAAAGTTGATTATCAAGCGTAACCCAACTTGCTTTTGCACAGTTTACATTATCAAGCTTGTCCAGACAGCACATTTTAAACATAATATAAATAAAAACATCTGAATTTAGTTATAACTTCAATAATCAAGAATTATATGCAAGATCACCACATGAACTTTCTCTAAAGTGTATATTAACAAGAATCGACTCACTTTATAGGATGCACGCACACATATAACACTCCATCTCGGATCGGCTTGCATTTCTTCCTCACAGAAAACTTTGCGGCATCAATTAAAAGGGCAACACGTCTTAAAGGGGCCACACACGCAAAGCCGTTTGTACAGATGTATTTATGTTTTTCCATTGTAATTTTATGCCCCCTATGTAAAACTGTTTTGCTGGCAAGAAACTTCAAATTTGATAAGACCTGGTCTGCTGTGATTTATTGTT